>JAUMGZ010009854.1:0-10230 GCA_032359645.1 Pododesmus macrochisma | reverse complement strand
TCCACATCCCAACAATACTATAGTGTTGAGAGACGATATCCACATCCCAACAATACTATGGTGGTGAGAGACGATATCCACATCCCAACAATACTATAGTGTTGAGAGACGATATCCACATCCCAACAATACTATGGTGGTGAGAGACGATATCCACATCCCAACAATACTATAGTGTTGAGAGACGATATCCACATCCCAACAATACTATGGTGGTGAGAGACGATATAAGTTTTGGAGCACGCGCAGTCAAAATACGAACTTACAAACTGAAATAGGCAAACTGTTCATTTAATACACACAACAGACGAAAATCCGTTCAAGAAAAATTAATTGATAATAGACAAGAAGTATATTAACACTATCGGGTAGACAAAAAGGGGCGGAAAGTCCAATCTAATTAAACGTTTCATTTTCAGTTGTATTTACATTCAACTCCACAGAACCTGCATCTAGTCTATTTTCAGTGTTTGATGGTGTGCTTTGTTTTTCATTTGATTTTGGGGGATTTCTTGGTCAATGACATGTGAAATAGTTTGTGTTATGTCCTTCATAGGTCTTTTACTTTTAATACACCTGTTTTTGTTTCAACAGTGATTTAATGCATGGGGGGGGAGTACTCCTCGTCGCCTTACCGTTACCGCTCTGCTTTCGTGATATTGGTGCTACTTCTATTCCTATCCTGTTAATAGTTTTTCTCCTTTGCTTTTTCGTCACCATAACTGTGACTTAATCTTATGGTGACACATGCTTCCTTTTAAACAGTAGAAAGGGTTACCATACACCGGTATGACACGGAGGCACCGCGACGGGTTACATACGTGTAGCAGGAAACGCTTACCATATCGCGAGCACCTGGTCCAACTTCAAAACTCTTCTTCTAATAAACTAGAAGGCCTAACGCTTAATGTTTTAGTATGTAGCAGCTTTAGGGCATGGATAGCCAAGTTTGTCCAAATCGTAATCCTGGGGTCAAAAATAAGTTACGTGTTTTTTGGGTCAAACTATAGCAAATGTGTTAACTTTTTAGTCCATCTGGACCAAAGGTCCAAGGTGGACTTTTCTCATGCCTTCCCGTCCGTCCGTTCATCCGTCCGTCCTTCGTAAACTTTTCACATTTTTGACTTCTTCACCTAAACCCCTTGACGAATTTCATCCAAACTTAGTACATGTAGGAAGTATCCACAGGGGAGGGGGTTCAGATTTGTTCAAATGAAGGGGCTCGGCCCCCAGGGGCACCACTAGGGGGTCAAGAGGGGGAAATGTGACAAAACTTCAAAAATCTTCTTCTAATAAACTAGAAGGCCTATAGATTAATGTTTTAGTATGTAGCAACTTTAGGGTATGGAGAACCAAGTTTGTTCAAGGCGTGACCCTGGGGTCAAAAGTGTTAAACATTTTGAGGTCAAAGTTCAACCCTATATGTTTAGCAAATATGATACTTTTCACATTTTCGACTTTTTGTCCAACACTACTGGACTAATTTCATCCAAAGGGTAAGGGGGTTCAGATTTGTTCAAATGACGGAGCTAAGTACGCAGGGAAGATCACTTGGGGCCCAAATGGGGAAAATTGATACAATTTCAAAAATCTTCCTATAAACTAGAAGGCTTAATGCTTTAGTTTAAAGTAATTCGAGGGCATGGAGAACCAACTTTTTTCAAGGCATAACCCTGCGGTCAAATGTCAGAAATTTACATAGGCCAATTTAAACCAGATGGACGTTAATGCCCAATGAGCCTCTTCTTACATTTTTGACTTCTTATCCACAATTACTGGACCAATGTCATCAAATCTTGGTAGATGTGATCCCTTTTGAAAGGGGATTTTGATTCGTTAAAATGACGGGGCTCGGTCCCAAGAGTGCCACTTTGGGGTCCAAAACGGGGGAAATTTGATAAAATTTCAAAAATCTTCTAATAGAAGGCCTAGAGCTTAATGATATGGTATGTAGTAATTTTATGGCATGGAGAACCAAGTCTGTTCAAGGCGTGACCATTGGGTCAAAAATAGGTTACGCGTTGTGGTGTCAAAGCTCAGCACTACAGCAAATATGTTAACCTTTAACATTTTTGACTTCCTGTCCAAAACTACTGGACCAAATTCACTCAAACTTGGTAGAAGGCATCCCCAGGGAAAGAGAGTTTAGATTTGTTCAAATAATGGGGCTTGGCCCCAAAGGGGCGCCTTTAGAGGGGCCAAAAGGGGAATAATGCTTTGATTTGTAGTAACTTTAGAGCATGGAGAACCAACTTTGTTCAAGGTATAACCCTAGGGTCAAAAGTATTCAACTCCAATCCAGATGGACGTTCAGGCCCGATGGGCCTCTTGTTTTAATTTCTTTTCCTTTTGAAATTTCAGAGACATTCTCATTAGTTATCCTTTCCAGGATATCTTCACGTGTTATCTGTCTATCGGGGAATTCCTGGAGATTTTCTAGCAGTCTGTGAAGATGTTAATAAATAACCAACATGTAACATTTTAACTTTAAGAAATTAAGTATGTTTTGATTCATTCTTCATTGTTGTTTTTTATAGCTGTTCTTGAAACCAACACAAAATCAATATAGTTTCTTACGGTCAGTTAAATGGTCTGGATGGGGTACATATGTCTTTGTTGGACCATCATCAGCCCTAGTTGGTTCAAGTACAGTCCACTCTTCACCTATGTAGCACTCAATTCTCAATTCTTTATAGACCTTTTAAAAGCTTTTCAGCTTATCAGTTCATATTAAAATGTATCATTATACATATATGTACTATCATAACGGATATACATAGTGCAGAGAAACAGTTGAATAACAATTAACAATTAAACACACATAGTCAAACGATGTATCAGTAAAACTGAGTGTTTTGCCAAATGTTGTTTAGTTCTCCGGAAAAAATAAGTGTCATGAAATATCATAAACTTATTTATAATTCTCACAATTTAACCATGACAAAGTGTTACATTTCACATTGGTGCTCATATCATTGTTATACTATTCAAATTTAATTCCGCCGGTAACAAATTTGAATTTCTCGCAAAAAAAGTAATCGAGAGATTTCTTAGTTGCATTCGTAACAACTCGGCGAGAGAACGAGAGTGACTTTCCCTTAAATTTAAATTTTACGATAGAACTTGAGCTCAAGGTGATTAAAAAAAAGGATTTTTAGCTTACTAGGGAGTATTTATATATCAAGTTTTTAATATTAACTTTCTTGTTCTAACACGACTTAAACACACGATCTATCTGCTAATGTACATGTAATACAATACCTTTAAAGCCTCTTGAAACATAAATTAGGAAAGTCATGCAACCAATTTTAAACCTCAAATAAAATGAAAACTTCAAAGAATAAAATGTTTTACATGTTTAATATTTGTCACGAACAGGTTCTATTCACTCGAGTCGTTTTGCGATCAAGCATCCGTTTAATGTATAATGCTCTATAAACATACACACAAGCATAATTTGGCTTTGTTTTTGTTCTGATAAAAGAGATTTGTTTAGGACTGTCATTAGGGAGGGTGGATATATAGGCATGAATGTTTTTATCAAACACTTTATTATATTTTTTTCTTTTCCAACGGGACATTGATTAAAATCAGAAAAACAGATTACATTAGAGTTATCTCTCGTTATACGTTAATAACTCGAACAAATAATGCTTTCTGTGCGAGTAGAAATAAAAAAACATTCACACGCAGAGAAATGTGTATCGTTATATAAGTTTAACCTTCAGTAATTGTCAATTACTTGTAGCTACGGGTAAAATATACTTTTCGTGAATGTTAAAAATAATGCCCATGTGATATATAAGTAAAAAAAGATTTTAACGATTACACGATACATATTCACACATCAAACACACAGCTGTCGACAAATAATTAGTCTGGGTACTGATTACAACAAAATTAAGCTTTAAAACGTCCACTACGCACTAATTAAAGTTGAAAGCTGAATTTAACGAAATTGATTGCATTTAACTTGTGTTTTGAGCTTGTTATTCCATATTCCATGAGGTAATCCAGCATTGTGCTGATTTACGTTTCGTGTGTTAGTGACTATTCCAACAGATATTCAAGAACTGTGCTAATATGTGTTTCGCGCGAGTTATTTATATTCAAACAAATATTTCAGGATACTGTTATATTCTATATTAGAAGTGATTGCAGGTGTTAAACCAATGATCGCTAGACTTATGAAGATGAGTTCAATGTGATTCAAAACAAAGAATATGAATATCTTTTTTTAAAAAAAAAAGTACATTATTGCTCCGAAAAACTCATATTTTACAGTTTAGTTAATTCTTTCTTTACTGTCGCTTAAGTAGAATACACTGTAAAACAAATAAAAACTGACGAATGTGTCTGAGGTTTAACCAGCAATTACACAGAGCGGTCAGTTGTATAAAATAATAGGAACGTCTCACGAAATTACGTGTTACCGTTGTCTATATTCGGAACACAGATAAATCTGATTCTAAGGATTGATTTGACGGGATGGGAACATAAGTTAAAACAGATGACAGTCTGTCATGACACTCGAGCCTCCATTGTGTCCTATATAATTTGGTTTGGTGTTCGCATTTAACTTACTTAAGTTAATTGTCAGTTTCTCGTGGTCAGCTTCTTTAATAGCCTGGCCCTAAATGGGATGGACGCGATTCTTTAGGTTTACGCTTTCTTTTAACCTTGGTAGTGCATTTCACTCAGCGTGTTTTCTTACTAAAAGCTACTTTTCCGACACAATTAAAACCACAATTAATAGTCTAAAGATCAACAATAAATTCACTTTCTTCTGAGTTTATTGAACTTGCCTTATCAATGAAATCAGTAATGTTTCAGTTTATTTAGAAGTTAGATACATCGTACATTATATATACATGAGTTATACATGAGACACGTCACTTAAAAACGAGTCATATCACAGGACACAGAAGACGTATCGCATAACACACGAGTTACAGTACATGAAACATGAGACACATCATATGACACACGACTCACGCGACGTCAAATGCGAGAAATATCGCACGAGGAATACGCACGAGGAATAGCTCTTAGTGAGCAATTACATTGCACGATACACAAACCTCATCGTATGGAAAACAATAAACATCACATCAAACAAGACACTGAAGTATTGCACAGCAAGTCCCCTACCGGTCCAATTACTGGACATCTTAGCCAAATGATGGCTGTAGATAATTATTTTTTAATGTGTGGTTATGCAGACCACAAGTATATTATTATTCACTAGTATAATAAACCCAACTAGAGCTCACCATGTCGAACAGAGCTACCAACGTCGAACAGGGCCACTGCCAAGATGGCCTGTTGCTATTGCAAGCAATAGCGAAGTCGCCCTATCGTAGCGTTCCCAGTAATCAAATATACCACCGGATACAATTTGCTCCTATGAAGGCAATTTTTTTGCCAAACCAAGATACCCAACATTTATTAACTGAAGGGGAAGCCATTTAATTAATAAATAATTTTTTATATGGCTCACAAACTGAACCTTAAACATTAAAGCTTACTATGCCTATTTGGAATAAGCAGTGAGCAAGTCTTACCATTAGGCAAGTGGTCCATTTGAAATATAAAAAGGCCAAGTCTGTCATTAATAGCACTGAATTAATAAGCGAAAAGTTTGCAGTGTCCTAATACATCGGTATACCGAACAACATGGGACAATATTTAAATTTCGACCAATCAGAGGTCATGGCCTCCATCTTGGTTATCAAATCTAAAAAAGTTATACGCCATCAAGTTTGCGGTGTCCAAATGCATCTTTATACCAAATTTGAACAACATGGGACAATATTTAAATTTCGACCAATCAGAGGTCATGGCCTCCATCTTGGTTATAAAATCTAAAAAAGTTAAACGCTATTAAGTTTGCAGTGTCCAAATGCATCTGTATACTAAATTTGAACGATATCGGACAATGTTGAAATTTGACCAATCGGAAGGCAGCTGTATTTGGTCACGTGATTTGCAAATGAGATAACAAAAAAGTTCAATGATCATCTTCGAAGTTTAATAAAAACTGTGTGCAAGTTTCATGTCGATCGGGGAGATAGTCTATGAGATTTCCCTAAAGGTAAATGCCAATTTGAAATTCAAAATGACCGCCAATCGTATATTTTTCGACGGATATATTTTATATGCAGTATCTCCATACCATACTTAAATTGTCTGCCACATTTCAGAAATATAGCCTCAACAGTTTCTTTTTTTTAAATCTGTGTCCACAGCTTTTCCTTATGGTGAATGCCAATATGAAATTCAAAATGGCCGTACCAAATCTCCAAACCATATTAAAAGTGTTTGCAAAGTTTAAGAATTACAGCTTCAATAATTTTTTTTCAGAGTCTTTGTCCACACTTCATTCTGGACGGACAGACGGACGGACGGGGTGCAAACATATTTTCCTTCTCGGTTTCATCGCTAGGGGACTAATAATACACGAGACTCACTGCAAGATACATGAGACATCCAAAATAACACTAGAGCCACTCGACATGGAACACGAGTTACATAACATGACACACGAATCACCTTTCATAATACAAGAGTCCACGTCTATTAACCCGACGCGCTTAGTGAAAGAACACGAAAGTAAGGGTTATATTCTATTCAATTCAATTCAATTCTTTATTAACTTTGAACATTTTATGCTCATCAGTATAACAACAAAATATAATAATTAACATATAGACATATAGACTATTATATATATAATATATTATACGTGAAATTAAACATTAAATGCGTGTCAAAACACATTAGAAATATAAGTTAAAAAAAACAAGTCTCATTATATATCACACGAACCTCATTACACGTCAATACCAATATAATAACACTCTATACGAAACATAATGCTGGACATATGACAACAACATCACAGGATACTAGGAGCATCTGAGAGTACTTAATATACAATTGCATACAGAAGTGCATTATAACATGCACATGATAACATAACACAACACGAGAAACTTTTAAATAAAACAGAACAGTATCATTATATAACATAACTGCTAATTACTAGACCTTTCAAATTTGAACATGGTTGTATCATGATAATTGGATGCTTTCCTCAATTCAAAGATACGGCTACTAAATTTCAGGGTCCAGTGACTTTACAGGATTCCTTCCCAATTCTTGTTTTTTAAATCTTGTTTATACAATGTAGCTACAGACGTCAAGGTGGGATAGACGAGACATATCGTTCCGCAGAATTTTTCAATTTTTTTCTCGTTTATCAAGCCATGTTTCCTTTTCGATGTCATGCAGTGATTCTCTCCTATATCATGTGATACTTTGTGTAATACTCTCCTAAGTCACGTGTTATTTATGTACATTGTTAATACTCTTCTGTGTCATGTGATACTTTTTAACACTCTCCTATAGCCCTAGTCACACCGGGCCTACGACCAGGTTACGTCCTAGCTGCGAACACAAAATGTCGGAATCGCAGGGAAATCGTAGAAAGAACGCATAACTGGTCGCAGAGGTCGTTGGTGGTCGCAAGAGCAAAATAAGTCGTAGCAAGGTCGATGGTCATGTTCAAAACATTTTACTTGCTATTTAAAATCGTAAGAGGTCGCATATAGGTCTTATATGGTCATACCACCAGTCGTCCATGATCGCCGGTCAAGTGGGCGCAAAATTGGTCGTGCTACTGGTCTTACCATCTAAGGATTGGCGGGGCCATCTCACTCACGTGTCGTACGAACTTACGATTGGTAGTGCGATCACTAACCACCTTTGTGTCCATTTTCACGCTCTTTCAACGATTTACCTGCGATTAAAACTTTGTTCGGTCGCAGCTAGCTAGGTCGTAACCTGGTCGCAGGTCCGGTGTGACTGGAACTTACAATCGCAAATGGAGATCGTAGCAAACATTGCCGATTGGTCGTACCTCCACCAATCGCACGACCTACAAATCGGTACAATCCAGTGTGACTGGGGCTTATGTTACTCTCATATGTCATGTAATGAAATCTCTCATATGGTTTTTGAGAGCTAAGCGAAATTTCTTATCGTTGTGTGATCATAACTTAAGAAAAATGACTCTGTCACTGGACCGTAAAATGTAGGTCAAATTAAGCCTCCGTAACTTGGATTACGGTAAGTATACTAAGAAACCAATATAAATTAAGAAGTTCTGGCACTTACAGTTTCTGTGAAACAGAGCTAAAAGCAAAAACTTAACGTTGGGATGCGCCACCGTCGCCAGGAACACATACCTATACTAAGTTCTACTACTGCTACAGCTGCTGCTACTCGCTATTCTACTACTACTTACTCCAATGAGATTAAAATTTAAACAAAGAATAATACACATTTAAATTATAGTGTTAGGTTGTAAACGTTTCTACGGACATTTTGAAAGAGTTTATATACAGCTCTTTTTGAACGTTTTATTCCAATTTTACTACTATGCTTGTTTAAGAGGAATATAAAAGTTAGTGGATATATTTAAGATGGAATCAGTCACACATTTATGATCATTTCTTTACAATTATCGTCTCATATCTTCTTGTCAACGACGTTCATTTCAGAAAAATTCTCGAAGGAACAATAAACGTCAATCGCTATTACTGCAATAAATTTGATCCCATTACTTTCCTTGAAATCTTCTAGCAGTACGATTTTATAACAGTTAAACCTATCCACACTTGTGTATGGTGTATGTAAAGAAGGAAACCGACAACAAGATTACACTTCACGCGAAATTTACAAGGATTTGCCGCCGTTTACAAGACTAGACGCATACCACGTGGGAAAGATGGCGGAACTAGCGAATCAGACCTCGTTATTGTATTAACCTTTGCGTGGGCAAAACATGCAATATATGCTTTAAATCAGCATGTTTTAATAGTGACGGAAGCCACATGAACGAAGAAAGGGCATGTTTATAGTCTCTGGTTAGTTAATTGATAAAACAAGCGATTCCCCAGATGTCCTGTTATATAGACCTATAGCCATGTTGTCTCTGGTTAGTTACATAACTTGAGAAAAAGAGGATGGATGTCAACTTATGTTTTACTTAAACTAAAGGAAATCTTGTTAGGCTTAAGATGAAAATTATTGGTACACAACGTATTTTTATTCAATGTTAATTACATAGCAATTTAAGAGAAAAAGAACATCGGAAGAAGGACGGACTGACCACGAAAGAAAACGGACATCAAATGGCAATAATGCCACAAAGTAAAACATCATTCGGTATTTGAAGTAAAATAAAGAGCTAATTTCGCATAAATATTACATGTTGACATATAGAAAGTTTATGACATACGGGACCAACATACACGGCACTGACGCAATCTTGTTATGGGGAGTCCGACAGACTACAGCTGTATGTAGGTAGTAGATATTTGAAATCCATGATGTGTATCTGTGCGCCATTAGTGTTTCTAGTCACATTGAAAAACTATAGATTCGAATTAAAGAAATCGGTTAACGACTAAAACACTCGAAACGACGCATCATAACAAACGTTAAAAAATGCCAATGGTGGTATGAACACTACAAATACAATTCCTTATAATTGTCTTCTTGATTTTATTGTTGTCTGTTACTTGAACTCACCTTTTGAGCATCATATACAGTTGTTTCCAAAAGTTGATATACTGCGTTAGGTGCATGTATCAGTTTTGTAAACTGTTGCCGGGTCATTGGTACACAACAAAATGAACAACACACCAAAACTATATTATCAAGTTACATTGTATATAAAGTGTCAAAATGTACAAACTATAACATCTGTGACATTAATAGGAAGTAGTAGTTCATTATTGTAGTCATCTCACTACTGTAGTCATCTAGTTTGTGAGAATAAAGTTATTGAATTGAATTGACTATTTTTCTATTAATCTATTCAATATCAGTGCCATTTGTTGCTTTCAAATGCTAATGCGGCTCGTGTCTTCGCTGGTTGACTGGGGTTATGTTTAATGTTCGTTGAGCTATTCAATTTAACATCCACTCTTCTACCACATGTACTTGTGTCTTCTACGTGTATAGCTCAATGACAATCTATTTCCTTATTCCAAGCAGACCTTTCTTTGAGTGTTCAATTACTTACTGTTTCTCAAAGTTGCTTCTCAATTAAACTAAATAGTCCAAAATTTCATGACCACTTTCATCCAAACTTTGTAGAAAGCATCCCCAAGGGACGGGGTTCAGATTTGTTAAGATGTTACGGTTTGGCGCCCAGGGGCG
>JAUMGZ010009843.1:0-10231 GCA_032359645.1 Pododesmus macrochisma | reverse complement strand
ATCACTGTCTACAGATTATGTCAAATGAACTCCTCCCACAAAAAAAACTGGGCGGGATCTTAAATACAGGCCTTTAAGTATCGCAAGAAGTGCCACAGGTGCCGCAAGAAGTACCGCAGGTGCCGCAAAAGTGCCACAGCAGCAGCAAGAAATGCTATAGTTGCCATAAGAAGTGTCGTATATATGATGACGTATGTTTTAACAAAAATATACAATATTCTGTGTCGTGTGTGTGTGTGTGATTATCAATACACGAAATGGTCCCTACTCAACATGAAATATACTGCGTTAATCATATAGGTCTCGTTCGGCTAGGACTCGTACGGGTATAGATGTGTTAATACTCATTACAGAGCAGAGACATCCTTCTTTAAAAAGTTCTTATATGTACGTGTTTATGTTTCACGATATTTGTTTTGTCTTCTTATAGAAACTTCACAGTAACAGCGTAATGATAAGCTATTAGTGCATAGGAACATATAATTAATCATCTGATTTTAAACATTTGAAAAGTGCGTTAAATTTCAATTGTTTCTAAACAATTCATACGCTTATATCATGTATCTACATGAATAATTCACATTTTAGCAAGAGAACAAAGTTTTCACGTCTTAACGACCCGCACTCACAGCTTTCATTGTGTCGCGTTAAAAATGCTGTAAAACTTGTACAACTATCCCCGTCACGAATGTTGGTGTTCATGATAAAGTAGTTATTCATTGAAAGGATTGTCATTAGCCTTTTCCACCCTTATCAGACACGAAGATACCTTTTTCCACTGCAATTGCACAGGGAGGAGCGGGGATACACTTAATGGATAGTATATCGAATGAGAGGTTACAGTGCTTTTTAAACACCCAAATTATTTTAGAATAGACTTTTATAGAGTCAAAGGGGAAATGGTGACAAAAAATCCACGATGGTAATTTTTTACAAAATCCATATCTCAAATATATTAAAGATTATCTTGCCAATATTTAAAATGTGCGCTTAGTCAAAACAGGAATTTTTTAACGTATTCCTCTGGACAATTGTTTCGAGCAACCCAGTTCTCATCAGCAAAGGTGACGTTATAATTTACAAAGAATTAAGTATTATCAAAAGACAAACAGATCTTCTTAGGCCCGAAACTCAAAAATAACTACCAGAACATTATGAATCGGGAATAAATGACGACGTGTCTCACACATATTATTGATATTTATAGAATGTATCAACCCTGGTTGCCTAAGACTGAGATATCTTCACTTAAGGACTGAAATTGTTCGTCCTGAGCAATTTTTACAGAGTTTTGATTGTCAGTGTGATTTACCAGCAACTCCAATGAATTTATTTTTATGACGTAATATTCATTATGATGTGTGTCATTGTCTATAGTAGAACAGTAAATAGGAAAAAAACACATACTTATTAAGCACATACTTATTATTCCAACCTAGAGTGGGATAGAGAAATCTCTAATGTGTTAACACATGGGTAAACTTCGCCTCGGGGAAACAGTTGTTTCTAGGAGTCCAATAAATGTGTTTTTCACGAAAACGCATTCAATAACTGTTTCATTATACTGATGCAAACACTGCGCATGCCCGAGAAATTAGCAATTACAACGGTGCAGACGGTTCCATAAACCTATTCTATTCAATAGATAGAAAGCAATAACATTAAACTGTAGCAATATCAATAAATGAGTTGAAAATCGTCAAGCGTCTGCTCTGTTGATTGTTGCCTACACGTAATTAAAGAGGTTCGAGTCTCATTTCATTGTGCAGTTCATTGCACAGCACTTATTGTCAAATGCCGTTCAAAAACTAAGTCACGTTTGAACTAAAAATGGATAAAATATTTATTAAGGACTATGATATAATATATAAACAGGTCGTCTGCAATAATTTTGAAAACATATTTTCATATTTGACAAATTCATTTAGAGAGAAAAAAGTCGTATGCGAAAAACATATTTTTGTATTCGATAAAATATTTTTTTATTAGCAAATAAAATATTTACTTCAATAAAATATTTTTTTATTTGCAACAAATATTTTTTTTGCATTCGCTTAAATACGTTTGCATTCGGTAAAATATGTTTTTGTATTAAATAATTAGCAGAAGGGGATAAGAAAAATTAGGGTTAGTCCGTACCATCGAACATCCGTATCAGTCAATGCGGACCAAGATTTGGTTTGTTTTATCGGGGTTTAACGTCCCTTCAACTCATGTAGACGGTGTCTGCTTGTAACAGTGTAAACGTAATTAATAATTATGGCGACTATATAGTGCTGTCTCATTGAAATATCACGCCTCAGACACATTGATGTGATACTTCACTTGGTCATAGTATCCTGGCATCGAACCAACTAGTCCTTCTCCTACCTAGAAATGTCGAGAGCTTAACAGGGCGCGAGAAGATGTAAGACTTTTCCCGAATCCAACAACACATGCACCTGTGGAAACCGTTAAATGGCACGTGGCTTAGATAGAAACGTCATTACTGTAGAGTCATAATCTCCACCCCTTAAAATCATTTCACCATTAACATATTATGACTGGTAACTTTTGTAAATGATTGACAAGACGATCTTGGATGGTTGATCAATACATGCCTGCATATCGTTATATAAATGACGTCTCCATTGCCTAACATTTCAAATTGCTATCTTCGACGAAAGCACACTGTTTCAACAATGATTTCAGCATTTAGAATATGCGTCCTGTGCATATGCGTAGCAGCAATTTTGTGTGACGAGGTATTTATAAAACAATTATGATGTTTTTAACTTTACTCATCTTCTTTTTAAAAGCTGCCATCCGTTAAATGTGTCAACGAAATTAACATTGTTTGCACTTCTGTTCCTTTTTTCTAGCCAGGGTCATTATGACATTCGAATTAACATGGAACTACTTTAGACGTTTATTCAACATATTTAAAATGTTAATTTGTTTGAACCATTCAATAAGCGCCTTTTGAAAACAGTTCCATGGTGATACGAATGTTTTCTGTAGTCATGGGTTCTTGCACGTTGTTGTACTATCTCCATTGTTTTGCTTTCACGATACTAGTTATGTTGCTTCTTCTATTCCTATCATGTCAATAATGTATCATCGCTTCTTTTTCGTTACGATATTAGTGCTACAATTCAATTTAAGATAGGTTCAATTGGACTAAAGATAGGTTTTAACTACATTGTATTTGAAGAAAGGTACACATATTAGAATATATGTTGATGTGGCGGTCAATACATTCATTACTCCTGGATGTCTGTCGAGGGCGGTTCATTCTCAGTAAAGCCTTGCAGATGGTTGAATATTTTGCCGATAATTTTATTTTGTAGTTGCGTCCCGTTTCAGTTTACCGTTTTAGATAGGTTTCAAGTTATTCAGGTTATATTTATTAATATTGAAATGTTATCTCTGCTGTGTTATGCCATCATGGGTTCTTACACCTTGTTATATTATCTTTAGAGCTTTGATTTCATGATACTATTTCTGTTTCTATTCCTATCCTGCCAATGGTTTTCTTCTTCAGTTTATCGTTATATTATAGTGACAGATTCTTGTTGACAAACTATGTTTCTTTTTTACTATGGGAAGGGGTTGCTATATACCGAAATAACATGGAAACATAGCGGCGGGTGACACATGTGTCGCAGGAAATGCTTACTCCTTCCAAGGCAACTGGTTTTGCTTCTAGTTTTGTAATAGAAATTTGCGATTGTTCATATTTAAGTTAATCATTGTATTTTTCTGTTTTTGTGTGTGTTTTGAATATCGTCTTGGATTTTGTATTTACCTCCTCCGCTATGTACACGTTTAAGTTCGTTGAATGACCATCGCAATAACATGGTAAGTGGTAATTCATTTGTTGTAATGTTTTTTCTGGTATAATCATTTTGCCTCATTATCATTTTCTAAAATGTTTGTGTTTCGGGGTCCCCATCTGCACGTCGTGGGTAGGCTGGTAACTTGTTTGCAGTTAAATGTACCATTACATATATTACTACGTTTAATAACCGTCTTAAGTATCCTTGGTGATTCGAATGTCATAATGACAGCGGCTAGAAAAATAGGGACAGGGAGGCAACATTGTTAATTCTTTTCTTTTCTTCCAAATGTTTAAAATCCACAACGATGTTAAAAGTGTTGTATGCCAATATTTAACAATAATTCTAATTGAGTACTGTAAAATCGGTTTATCAACGAATGCTCATCGAAACAATTTGTAATGAATATTTGAAACGTCAATCTTGCGTTGCCTTTATTAAATGATAGTAAGTCAATCAGTCATTCCATCCAAAGTCAGTCAGTCCATCTGTCTGTCTTTGATTATATATATATTAGCATCCTTAGGGGAAGGGGATTCAAGATTGAACAAATGAACTCTCTGACCCCCCAGTGGACAGGCGGGCGGTGCCAAAAGGTGTAAATTTGACAGTTTGCCTTCAAACGACATCTCCTCTGAGACTATTGGCCAGATTTCAACCAAATTTTTCAGGAAGCAATCTTAGGGGAAGGGGATTCAAGGATGTATAAATGAAGTCCCTGACCCCCCCAGGAGACAGGTGGGCGGGGCCTAAAGGGTAAATTTGATAGTTTGCTTTTAAACGACATCTCCTCTGAAACTTTTTGGCAGATTTCAACCAAATTTAACAGGAAGCCTCCTTAGGGGGCAGGGATTCAAGATTGTACAAATGAAGTGTCTTACCCCCCAGGGGATAGATGGGTGGGGCCAAAAGGGGTAATTTGACAGTATGCCTTTAAACGACATCTCCTCTGAGACTATTGGGCAGATTTCAACCAAATTTGGCATTCTTAGGGGAAGGGGAAGGGGATTCAAGATTGTACAAATGAAGTATCTGACCCCCAGGAGACAGGTGGGCTGGGTTAAAGGGGGTAAACTTGATAGTTTGCCTTTAAACGACTTCCCTGAAACTACTGGGCTGATTTCAACCAGATGGACGTTAAGGCCTCATGAGCCTCTTGTTCAATTTACTATTTAATATAGTTGTCTTGAGATATATTACGAGTCATCTGAGAATTTGAGCACCATGTTTTTGTTAGTTCCGTGCGTGTTTCCCGTTTCATCTTTTGTCCATAGACTTTTAAGTATTTTTAGTCTCGTCTTAGGTTTTCCTGTTATTTATTTCTGTGTCATATTACGCCATCGGGAACAAAAAACGATCGGACAGGAAGGAAAGCTGGAAAAAAGTGTAATATGAGCAGTACGGGTGTGACAACAATGGTGATGATTTTTATGTAAAGTCGTTACCTTATACGTGTATCGTATATCTATATTGGAATCTTTGCGGGGTCAAAAGATTAATACATCGTATCACAAGACCGCTAGAATAGTGTCCCTTCCGAAGAACATGTCGATTTGTTTCTTGCTTCTACACAGGTTTCAGTTATTCAAACAAAATATAAGCTACAGCGACACAGAGGGGGAGATATATCAAATAAACGTCACATTATAATATTATGCGTAAATTCATGTTCCGATTAAAGAATATTGAATGAATTGTTTGTTATATTTTTTTTTTATATTTATTTTATTTTTCCTTCAACATATAATACAATGTATATATAATACAATTCAATTCAAATTCTTACATTCTAAACCTAACTCATTGTCACACACACACACACACACACGCACACACACACACACACACACACACACACTGTATATGATAATTACATTTATATAAAAACCATGTAAACTTATATCATGTATTATGTAATTTCTAACATGTAATATATAAGTTTCGTATAAAAATAAAATAAGATTTATATTTCGAATGTAATTGTTTGTAATATTTAATAAAAGAGTCTATATGTGTTTTTCAATAATAGTCGGCTGACAATGGCGAAAATAAGGAGGAAACAAAACTAATCCCTCAAATTAGGGAAAATAGGGAAAAAAGATCTGGTAAGAGACTGTTTACATTTTGTTAGTTGGTACATGTAACTGAATAAGCAAATATGTTAGAATTATTATTCATTTATAATAAATATGACAGTGTTAGTCAGTTAATTAATAAACAAATTTGAATGTTGTGATAATGTCGTATTTTAAGTAATTACTAGTTAAATTCGGTATGTAACGTTAATGTAGTCACTATACTAAATTTCTCCTATTTGACTTTTGCTCATTAAATATTAATTGTTCTTCATATTTATAAGCTAAAAGTGGTTTAGCTAGACGTGATCCTTGGTGTCCTCTAGGGTACTGGTGAGGATGATGTTCTTGTGTCTTAATCTCTATTGTTAGTAAAACTATTCTTATGATTTCATAGCACTTAGAAGAAGCTTAAATAAAAAAAAACCTGATAGCAAACTTTATATCGCTATTCCTAATAATGCACATTATGCGGTATTTTGTTATATTATTCCCCGCTTTGTATTTTGATTTTCAGTAAGCATTTTAGATATGTCATTCTATTAAGGTATCAAGTTTTAATTTGTCTCTTTATGACTGATGTTTTTAAGTTCAATGTAATCTTGATTATCGACACTTATACAGAACTACCTATTAAGTTTGTTGGGTTTCATTGCCGTAAACAGGAACGCCAGTGTTATATTCGTGATAACATATCTAGTTATTTGGAGGCAAGCATGCATGCAATTTCACATACTTTCGAGGAAATTTTGTATTTTCACATCCGATAAGTAACAGTTTACATGTATTGGTTTAGCGTGTATACTATTTAATAGATCTACTAGATTTATGTAAGTGTCTAATTTTGTATTTGGTTAAAATTAATAATTTCCTTTTTGTTAACAGGTATCTGCTGTACAGGACTACAGATGTTTTTTCCCAACAAAGCAACTGAAGAATGAAAAGTTAATTCAAGCTTCTTGAAATAAAATATTTGGAGCATGTGTAGTTTATGCGTTGTTTGATTTATTCAATATCATCAAAAAGCGAAACGACGCATGTTTTGTTGTATTTTTGTTTAACGTCACTTCCAAAGTTCAATACATATGAAAGATATAGAGTTTTCGTCCAAACTTGCTTCAAGACTTTATGATTTCGAAAGTAAATAAACAGGGAAGGACAACAATAACATTTTATGATATCTGAATCATAGAGCACACCAACACGTGAAAAAGGACGTGATGTTTTGTATGCTAAATGGAACTATTAAGGACAACGTATCAATCCGATATTTTTGATTGGAAATTGAATTGGTACGTATACATAAAGGAAATACGGTAACATGTTAATCGAAATTTATCATAATTATTTGGAATTAGAATAAAATGACCTCATATGTAATATGGTCCATCACGTAAACTGAAATGTTACAACTCAGTAAAATTGCCTGTATACATTTGGACTTTAATGTAAAGGCTACCATTCTCTGTCCTGTCACACTATTACCTTTTCTATATTATCATTCTGGAAACAAATCTTTAGTTTGGTCATCCACCGTCAAACCTGACAGGGAATCGTTACTTTAGATTAGTAAACGGGTGGCTTCTTTGCCTGATTTAACACTAAACGCATTGGTCGAACAGACACCGGATCATAATATTTGCCTATACATCTTAAAACTTCTTGTCTCATCCGGAAAGTGGAAATTATGAGGTCTCATTTACCGATTTAACCCTACCAAATTGATGATGTTGATTTTCCCTCTCCGTTTAAGCCAACGTTATCTAGGGTGTAAGATGCTTGCTGTGATTGAATAGATATCTAATCAAACGTAGAAATTGGCGACGTAAAAACGTTTGATATTATTCCTAGTTCATGGTGCCTTCTATGATTGATTTCTTTGTAAATTTGTATTATTTCAATTACAATTAAAAAAAATAGAGTAATTTGTATGTTTTAACAAAATGACATAGCCTTAGTAACAACAACATAATTGTGATGTTAATCTAAACCAAGTTATCTCCCATTAATCATCTAAAGTCTAAGTCGTGAAACAAGCAGTTTTGGGAAATCATGTATTGGACTATCTTATTTATTAAGATGAAGATTTTATCAAGTGTAAAACCATCAGGTTTCAAGTAATATATTTAAAAAAAAACACGAAATATCGAGTTTTTTTATTTCAATGTTGGTGTCATTTAGGGATGAATATGAGATAAACGATAACATAATTTTGTCCTTTTCTTCTAATTTTGACCTGTCGCTATGGATTTAATCTGAATATATATAATGCAAGATGTATCCTTATACATATACACATAGAGTTTTCATTAGGCTTAAATAAAAACTCTGTTTCACATTAGCATGACGATAAAAGCGGATAAGAAACAGTAACATTTATATGTTGGCTGTACATTTGGTACCCTATATTTAGTTAATAATGGTATTTTGTTGTGTTGTCTGTGTGCGTCCCACTTTTTCCTTTTATTTGCCAATGTCCATGGACTTATTTCTTTTAATATCATCTAAGAGTAAACTCTTTTGCTTTCTGAACTACAAACAAAAACTTGCAGTGTCATGCTATATGCAACATAAAGTAGTTAATACAAAAAACCAATATGATATTCAAAAGCCGAAAGGCCATGGACATGGGCAAATAAATTGAAAACGTGGGGCACACACATATAGAAAAATAAGAAAATACAATTGTTAACTAAAAACGGAAACATCACAAACTTCTATTTAAAAAGTAAAAGCGATACCATGTGTTCGCGATTGTGTAAGATACCTTTCATCTTCTTGACTATGTCTCACTATGAAGTATTAAAGCGCGCACTTGTGTGTAAGTCTGTGAAAGACGTTTTCGTATACATAACTTTGAATTTGACTACTTATTATAGTGATTTTATGATTGTAAATAGCAATACTCAAATGCTTCAAAGGGATATGATTCATGCACAAAAAAGATTTAAATGTGTTTTATGTGAATTTCTAGCTGGCATTTGGGTACAAATTTACAAATTGAAACAGGCCACCGATAAATATAATATGTAAGAGGGAAAATACCATACCAGCAAGTTGTGCACATTCTGAAAGGAGTATGTTGAATACGACTACAAATACTGCGGCTTGTACATGAAACCAATTTACCCCCTCCCACACACACACACACACACACACACACACACACACACACACAACGAACGGCATACCAGCGGCCATATCATTCCTCAAAATTCATTCAAGTCTCATCTTGGTTTAATCAATATTTTATATCATATACACATATTTACAATTTACAAACATAACATTTAGGATAAGATAGAACAGGGAAAAAATACAGGTAACAAATAGTCAAACAGACTATAACTGCTTTCCTATTGTTCTCTAATTATCTGTCTATAACAACTAGTATCTGAATGCCCACTTCTGTTTCTACCTGTTTTTTTTTCTTCAAAAGTGGGCATTCAGAAACTACACCGTGTCACACACGCCCCCTTGTCATTCAAAATATAAAATTGGCTTAATTTTAGATTTCAAGAACCCTAGGAACGGGGTATTGTTTGTAAAATCAGGAAAGATACGTTAATTATTTCTGCATTTAATGTTACATTAACATTTTGTATTTTTGATAACCACCAGTTCAAGACACGATGTCATATAGATGTACATAACATACTTTATATATTATTTACATTATGATACTTTAAATATTTTACTTAAAGATTATCTATATATTGCTTTATTTTAGACTTGGTTATATGTTCTATATTATCGTAAAAACATTTTTCTCTCTTTAAAGATATTTTAAATACTGTCGAGACTCATGATCACGTCAACTATGTCAAACGTTCGCTCCATGGTATTTCAAAAATATTCATTAAAATCAAACATATATTACATGTTTATAAGAATATATAAACATCGAGATAATTATCGAGTTATTTGTAGCACATAAAATAAAGTTATAATTATTTAATTATAGTATATAGAGAAAATGTCAATATATTGTTTGAAATTTAACAGTCCAGTATTCAAAAGAGAATGCTATTAAAACCATACGCGAAAAGTTTGTGAAAACAGCAAGATCTATATCAGGATAACGAATACAGTGGTTGTTGAAAAGACGAAGTGTAGGCGTTGTACCAATCGTTGTACCAGTTGTGTCGATGAAATATCTCACGGAATCCAGTCGTGATGAGGAAAATGAATTTGTAAATGTATTTATATTTGACTTCGGGAATTCACTGTGTCCATATAGTGTTGGATATGTATATATAGATTCCGCATATCCCATCCTAACGACTTATGGTGCCGTTTTCTCCTACGATTTTCTGTCAGTAAAAATATCGCTTGTTG
>JAUMGZ010009832.1:0-10232 GCA_032359645.1 Pododesmus macrochisma | reverse complement strand
CCAACGTTTTCTTATTGTTTGCCAATGTCCATGGACTTACGGCCCAGAATATCGTCTTGGTTTTTCTATTTACTATTTTACATTTCCTTAACATCTTTAACAAATCTTAACTTTGAATGTATTTTCCCTAGATCTAAATATTTCTTCACCGGAACTGAAACTATCTGATGGGTGATAAACTAACTAGCACCCAGGCATGCACCTCTATTAATCCAATCAAGGCTACCTACCCTATTTCACAATCCGCTATGTACTATGCCTGGTATTAAACTCGATCGTTGCGTCATCACAGACAAGACTTACATAATATAAAGAGAAAAACTGACGGTTTTGTATTGTAACTCGTGATTTTCAGTCAGGATTTTTTAACAAATACAAACATCTGAACCGTGTGACACAAGATGTATCCTTCTCACTTACAATTTAGCATTAAACAGAGTAAACAATACATACAATGTTATCAAACTATTGATACTAATACAAACAGCATACTTTGTTCGTATATTTATGTGGATTACAACACGCAAAGAACTACGTGCCCGTCGGACGCAGAAATGATATAATTATAAGACAACATATACATACAGAGAATAAGCTACCATTAAAACATTCTTTTTCTAAAAAATATCTTCAAGCTCAAGATATTCGATAAGAAAGTATGAAAATCGAGTGCGTTCATTAAGTATGAGATTCCTTCTACTAATTTGAATGCCTTGTATCAATTTGAATGTAGACAAGAATACAGTTCAAGGTTTGTTTTTTAGAAACCATCCCTTAATCCATTTTAAAAAAGTACGTGTGTGTCAATAACTGTAAAACATCAGACCAATGCTTATTATTACACATGTATAATTGATATAAGCATATTATAAGTACACAAGATAGTACTGACTTTGATTATTGGGGAATACATGTAATACTAATACAACCGCCGATTCTCTTTTCAATATACCAAACTATGTAGTTAGTACAGTATTAAGATATTTTACTTTAAGCTAAAACAAACAATTAGAACTTTAAATTAAACTGATTGTGAAATTGTGAAAGGTTTAATTGTCTTGTCTTGACTGTATATTACGTTACAATGTTTTAATCCTGCATCGTACAAAGTGATCATCTTCTCTACCTGCGTTACTATGATGAAAGTCATTTAACTGAATCGCGTATCGAGTACCTTTAAGATGGATGAGTTGTGGTGGTCACTTACACCACAGGTAAATTTTATCCCAAATGCCCTTTGAAATGGTTACCTCCCTTTCTGCGAACTCAAAACTGGTAATGCAAAAGACATACAGACATACGGACGGACGGACTTACAAATACAATTATTGGCTAAAAGGAATACAGCAATGCTTAAAAGAACAACGAGCGAACTTCTAAGACTAGTAGCCTAACAATGTTTCCGCGAAAGAGAAAGCGTTTCCGCTACACATGTGTCACATGCCGCGATGTGTCCGTGTCATTTTGGTATAACACAACCCTTTCAATAGTAAAAAGGGACGATTGTCACCACAAGAGTATGTCATTAATATCGTGAACAAGGACACAAGGAAAAAAAACATAATAAAAGGAAAGGCATAGAAGAAACAGCATTATAATGGACACATAGCAGTAGAGATAGTACGACAGGGAGTAAGAAAAAAAAGCTATACCACAAAATACAATTTATATTGAAATAATAGTTAAATAAAGCTTCTATTATAGTACAATTATCTATACCACTGTTTATTTTTCATACAGAATATTGCCCTTCCGAAACAGTGACCGTTCCATGTCAAAATAACACTTATCCAGGGAACTGCACGTAAGTTCTTAACAAAGACTTCACGCAGATAATTTATAATATGAGGTCACACAATGTTTAGAATATGAGGTCGTACATACTTTATAGTAGGTAGGTTATTATGATTTGAAAAAGAATGGGTTCTCGCATTCTATTTTTCTTTCATTTCACCGTTTTAAAATCAGTTTTTATGACCTTTCACGCATTTGAATAAATAGTCTTGGGGATTGTTGTGACTTCAATTTATTTCCTTTCATTCTGGTGCTGATTTGTTTTATGCGGCTATTGTTGGTTTGTCAATGTTTCTAGTTTGGGTGATTCCACTCATCCGGTTTGTTTGTTTCATTGGGGTTTCACTCTGGAGAGGTTGATTTTACAACTTTATCACAGATGTTAGGTAATATCGTTCCCATTAGCTAAAACTTGAATATAAATTACATCTCATTATACTCACTTGATATAGTTCAGACTTTGAACGTACATATTTTTCCTTTGTTTGAAGAATTTTAGTTCTTGAGTTTAGGTTCTTAAACACGGCAATGTAATTCAAAAATGCAATTTGAAACATGTTTCTTATTCCGTGTTCTTGATTGGTGGAATTAATTATGTTTCTGGTATTCATACGCAGACGTCATCCGCAAAGAGTAAATCTTAATATTGAAATAGTAATGTTTTTAAGGACAGAACATCGTGGGAGAAACCAGCACCACAATGTGTTATAATTGGTTATCGTGTTTTATCTAACTCTCGTTAGCGACAAGCTTTGGTTCTTTGTAAAATGTGACAATTAACTGACTAAAACCTGATAACCAATCGTAAATCGTTGTAAAACCTATGCTTATCTTTTTTTAATTTTGTTATTGTTTTGCTGAGCATAAAATATATTAAATATTTGACATATTATAACTTTTGAAACCTTCTTCTGTGTTTAGCTCAAGTATCTCCGATCGACCGAGTTGGTGTCTTACACAATCATCAAATATGTCGGAAATCCTTACGGAATTGTCTCAGCTTAGACAAAAAGTAACGATTGGTAAGTAAATATACCGCGTGATGTCCCAGCTGACAGTACTATTGTTAGAAGTGTTGACGTCAGTTAATTTTGTCGAGGCTAGATGTTCTGTCACATGTTGGAGGTTGGAATATAGAGGTCTTATCATTGACGTCATCATTTAAACCGTCTTACTTTCCTAGTTTATTATGGTGGTGACAATTTGATGAAGCTATTGTTTGTTTTTCAATAACCTTTGTTTTGTTGATCCTAGCTATTCTTCTTTTTTATCCGGTTTAACCAAACCTCCATTTTCGTGCTGGATGACTATTCTAATTAATCGGTTTGCGTGCACTTTAAGTCCTTATTATAAGAGTGATGCATTGTGTAATATAACTCTTCTTGATTGTTCAAGAAAATACTGGTGATATAGCACAGACCCTGAGTGATTTAACTGCCAACAGAACGAGTTTGTCACGTCGCATTGTAAAGGAAGCGGTTAATATCATAGAGGACATACTAAACGTCAACCAAACGAGTATTCCTTCATCTACTGGAGCTAATATAATCAGTACCATTAGTAATCTCATAAACGTAGACATTGAGGATGAACTGGATCTACCATCAAGTTTAGAAAATAATAGAACGACCAGGTGAGTCTTTTATCAGCTTTTTGTATGGAAAAAAGTTGCTATATACCGAAATGACACGGAAGCATTGCGGCAGGTATAGCTGAGAACGTCTACTCAATCGCGAATACCTGGTTTCGCTTTAAGTTTTTAAATAGATGTTCGTGTTCTTCCTTATATAACTAATTGTGCTTTTGATCTTATTTTCGAGCGCAGCTTTTGAATACCGTCTTGGTGTGTTGTATTTACTTAATTAACCGAAATTTGACAAAACTTAATAAATCTATTCAAAATAGAAAGCCTAGAACTTAATGTGTTGATATGTAGTAACTACTTAGAATGAAGAACTAAGTTGGTTAAATTCGTGACCTTGGCATCAAAAATGCCTCACACGTTATAGGTCAAATTTCAACACTATAACACATATCCTTAATTTCTTGTCCAAAACATCTGGAGTATAGAATTCACCTGGAATTCATGACGAAAGTTTTTCACACAGAGTATATTGGTTCTTCTCTCTTATAAATATTATAGTTGTGTTGTTTTGGGTACATAGGACAAATCATATGTTATAAAATGGGCCTTGTACAAAGGAATTTTGGAAATTCCCTGGTGTAAGGAAATCGAATAGTGATATTTGATATGATACATAAAATGTTCTCTGTATTTAAGCTTGAAGCCGTTTTTTGACAAATTGTTCTACTCGTATTGTGATTCGCAATACATGTTATGCCGTCCTTCAGCTTACATGAGTCAATGTGTTGCAGTTGTATAATATCCTTCAACCTAAATGAATAACATTGTTGCACTTTTATGAAATCCTTTAAATTACATGAGTGAAATTGTTGCACTTTTATGACATCCTTTAATTTACATGAGTAAAATTATTGCACTTTTTATGACATCCTTTAATTTACATATATAAAAGTGTTGCACTTTTATGACATCCTTTAATTTACATGAGTAAAATTATTGCACTTTTTATGACATCCTTTAATTTACATGAATAACAGTGTTGCACTTTTATGACATTCTTTAATTTACATGAAATGAGTGAAATTGTGCATTTTTATAACATCCTTTAACATGATTCATATGTTTGCAGATACGAATGTGTTCTTTGTGTTATCTTCATGATAATCATAGTTATAATGTCATTTGGAAAATATTTTGTTTTACCTTAATACTCACTTGTAATTTTTGTATTTTCTATGACTAAAATATCTTCATTCTTCAGAAGAAATTGTGAACATATCGTTGCGCATATGTATGTACATGTTTGCTGGATATCCATAGATGTGACATGCGGTTGTTGTTGGTTTGGCAATGTAGTTCGTTCTATCCAACTCATCTATTTTTACAAACTGCATTAATCTAATGCGTCATGTATATCTTTTTTAGCGTTAGAATTGTTGATGCTATAGAGACCCTTGCCAACAAAATAGCTTTAAATGGAAGCACTTTCAGGACAATTCAACCAAACGTAGCATTGCTGGCAGTACCACAAACCAATGATTCATTTAGTGATCTCCAACTACAATGTAGTACGGCTCCAGGAGACCAATTGTCTCCCAAATCGGTAAGTTATGAATTATATATAAAGTAAAGAGGACTGCTATAATAAGGGACGAGGTTCTCTCACAGGCTGTTGGATCTTTCCTCTTATAGATATTGTATTTATTAGAGGCATGTTTCAGATTGCAATTATATATATATGATAAGAATAAACAAAAGTAGTAAATTCGGAAGCCAAGACGATATTCTAAAGGACATTGGCAAACAAAAGGAAGACGTTGGACGCACACAGAACGCAAAACCACATATACATTGATTAACTAAATAAGGAAACATCACGAACTTGTATTAAAAGTGATAACGCTGTTTTTTATCAGTATGTCATTATGTCTGATATTATCCATCTCTGTGTGTAGACAAGGCTTTATAGATATTTGTTATTCATTAATGTAACAATAGCATAGCTTGACTTTAACTATTGTATCTTTAAATTACTCATGCATCATTCAACAGTTCAAAAAAGTTGTTCTTTGTACAAAGCACATGTCCGCACTATCTATAATTTAATTGCTTTAACCAACTTAATCATATAAACGCTATATACCATGTAATTATTGTAACCAACTCAATAATTCAGACACTATATAACATGTAATTGCTGAAATAAAATATCAATGCATCAGCTTAAACTAGATTGTGATTTTTAAGTATAAACACAGACGATATTCTAAGGCCGTAAGTCCATGAACATTGGCAAACATTAAGAACACGTTGGACGCACACAGAAAAATGAACCAAATATACATTTATTAACTAAAAAGATAAAGATAAGTTTAACTATAAGATTGTTCGAACATTTCTTATTTCAAAGTACGTTCACAAGTGGTATACTTAAACGTTGTTAAGTGCTAACACTGCATTTTCCCGGTCTGTCCCTACGCTGTACTGCTATATACTGAGAGTGTTGTTCTCGTACAATGCACTTAGTTTCGTCGTAACTTATGCCTTTTTGGGGGTTTTACTTCATATGTTTCCATATAAATAAAGGCTTTCGAACTAAACTAACAGCTATGTCAACTTTGTTCAAATAAATATGTGACATCGGTCAGCTTTGTATTAGTTTAAAACTGTTAACTGCTATAAGTTTGCGAGATTAAAACTTTCGCGTTTGAAAGGTCGAAACGTATTCAGGAGGTTTGTCCTAAATTCATGCTTTGTCACAAAATAAAAACACTTTCAAGAATACATGTATACAAGTTTGGCGTCTTACCTTTTAATTTGACTTCATATTTTAATCAAGTGATACCAGCACGGCTGGTGGATTGGTGCTATAATCCCAGTTCGTGGGTTCAAATCCCGGTTTCGTCCAAACCTAAGACGTTACAAATAGGCACTTTTCTCGCTTCCTGCTAAGCGCTCGGCATTACTAGGTAGGAGAGGATACTGGTTGGTACGGTGTCAGGATAATGTAACCAAGTGAAGTATCATGTCATTGTGTCTACGGTAAGATATTTCAGTGAGACAAGCACTATAAAATTGCCAACACACAAGCACACACCGTCTCGATATGACCTATACCTGAGTTAAAGGGACGATAAACCTCAATAACAAACAAAACTTATTTCTGTTTTCACAAATAAGTTAGTAGAAAGACATCAACTACCCAGTGTGCTTAAAATCCCCCCCCCCCTCTTTCTTACATATGATGAGCCCAAACTACGAAGACGATACCATATCCACGGATATTGTTTCTCAGCATTCTGTCATTATCTGTTCAATGCTGTAACTATTACACATTTGTGGACTGAAAAATGCAACCAATAGATGTTATAGTTATAAGAGGAAAGAACCAATATCACTTGTAAAGCACCTTCGTCCCAAATCAAAGGTCTAGCTTCGAATCAACTGTCATCAATGGGCGCTCAAGAACAAATTATTCAAATCCTTCATGCCAAAGGGTGTGTGTAAAAATAACGATGGTAATGAAGGACAAAAACCACAGCCCAAAAATACTTTAAAGTAGAAATGTTTTATGTCATTTCGTCTTGATAAACCTTTGATTTTAAACCAATTAATAATACTTAAGTATACATTGGTCCATGGACAATGTTGTTATCTACTTTTTGATTAAAAACACATACTATGGACATATTTTTTCATTTGTATTGCATAGGTTCAAATTTTTTATCATGATGAAATGACTGACAACGTCGGGCAATCGACACTGAAACTACCAAAGACATTGCTGCAGACTGTGCCTAATGGGTCTTTCAACAGAATAATATTTACTATATTTCCGAGTGGAGCATTGTTTAGTGTGAGTAAATTAAACGCGGATAAAAATAAGGAAAAAATGTTAATTTGTGTCTTCATTTCTCGGCCTCCTTTCATGGTCTTTTGAATATATATAGTTAGATTATAATGTCATCTCTGATGTAGCATGCGGTCATAGTGTGTAGTCGTTACTGCCTTGCTTACATGGTACCGTTTCTATTCCTTTCCTGTCAGTGGTTGTTCTCCTTTACTCTTTCGTCACGATATAAAAGACCATTTCTAAAGGTGAAATATGTTTCTCATGTAACTGTAGAAAGGGTTGTCATATACCGAAATGACACAGAAACATCGCGGCGGTTGACATATGTGAAGCGGGAAACGGTAACTAACCCTACTGCTTTGTTTTCTTGATATTCGTGCTGCGTGTATTCATATACCGTCCGTGATTTTCCGTCTAATGATGACTTGTATCTTCTTTTTCAAATAAAAAGGGTTGCCATATAATACCGAATTGACACGACAACATCGCGGCAGGTGACACGTGTGAGGCAGGAAATACCTACTCTTAGCTATATATATAGTGAACACCTCGTTCGCTTCTAGAGTTTTAAAAAGAAATTCATGATGTATCCCTTATAATTAATGATTGTATTCTTACTGTTTTTCTGTATGCCTCCCACATTTTCTTTTTATTCGCCCATGCATTTCAACGATATTTTTTAAACATCGTATTGGTTTTCGTGTTTAATACATTTTCTGAATTTCTTGTACTGACGACCAACACAAGTACCAACATACAGCGGAGTGCACTGCACAAACATACAAGGGAAGCACATACTTAACAATGACCATATTCAAAAATACAGTCTATTGAAATAAGCATACAGATGAAATAACGGGAAGGGTACAGAAAATACGAAAAATCAAATTATTAAATTAAAAAGGAAACGTCACGAACTTCTTTTAAAACCGTGTGCGAAGCAGTGTGCGCTTCCTGCTATGCATATGTCACCCGTCGTGATAATTCCTTATTAATGCATGGCAAACTTTTTCTATATTAACCTGAGACGAAAGTCATCTCCAGAATGTGTCACTGATATAATAACGAAATATCAAGGGAGGACAAACCAAGTGACAGAACAGGAAGAAGAGCAATGAACAAAAGAGCAAAGTAGTAGGGACGCAATGCGAAATATGAGCCACCGGCCGCCTTATAAAGAATGTATGACATAAAAATAAGTGTTATAAATGTTCAGACATATTTAAAATTTGAAAAGAAGGTGCACATGTATATTTGAGGACATCTAGGACGAACAGTTAAAAAACGTCGTTTTCGTCCCACACGTAAGGCTTATAGAAGGTTTGGTATAATATATATATATGTTGAGGGAATATTTAAGTTATAATAATAAAGTTAAAAATTGAAAATAATTATGTTTTGGTAGTCCCTGTGATGTCCCGTCATTCTATTGAAAACATTTTTATTTTGCTATTGTTTGTTTGTCAATCTTCATTTGTTCTGATGATTATATTTCTACTTGTTCTGGTATGTTAAGAATTATATAAACTCAAGTTTGAATGCTATTACTTGCTCATTCATATAATGACGGTTGCTATGTCTTTGTAGAGAAAGAGTTTAGACGGAAATAGAAATGAGATTACTTTGAATAGTATCATTATTGCTGCGTCCGTCCCAGGAGTAAATATAAGAGGCTTGAAGGACCCGATTAAACTTTCATTTAAGCATAAGCATTACAAGGTATGGTATTGCAAATAATATGCTAGCATTTTACTAACATACATAAAATATGCCAATGTTAGATAAATATATAAATGACGGAAATAGATTATCGTGTTTTATTTTTTTTGAAAATATGTCATGTCATGGTTAATATATGAACAGAATCAAAATAATTCTTTAATTATAGAGTCACATCTCGATCACATCAATTGGAACGCACACGGTTATTTTTCAGTTGATCCGATTGGCATTCCGTATGAAAATATTTTTAAAAAAAAACTGCGTTATGTTGACAGGTTTCAAACAAACATGTTCATTGTACATGAACTTTATAATACAAATTACATTTCACTTTTCAGAGTCGGGGCAAACAAAAATGTGTATTTTGGAACCCAAATCTGCCAACAGGATCTTCAAAATGGTCTAGCGAGGGATGTGTGAGGCTTGATTCCAAGAGTTTGAACGAAACCACGTGTATTTGTAATCATCTTACAAACTTTGCGTTACTTGTGGTGAGAAATGATTTGCAACCATTCATTATAAATAAAATGTCTTTGTTTGCTCCATCGGGAGCACCGAATTTCGCTTTTTTGTTTGATAGACGTTCGTGATGTTTCCTTTTAAATTTACAAGTGCATTGTAGGATTTTTCTGTGTGCGTCCCAATTTGAAAATTGTTTTCGTCTGTCCATGCACTTAAAACTTTTGAATATCGTCTTGATTTCACGTATTAACTACTTTACTACTTGATTCCACACGTTTTGTATGTTTGCTTGATTTCTCGTATTTATTTCTTTACTCCTTGATTCCACACGTTTTGTATGTTTGCTTGATTTCTCGTATTTATTACTTTACTACTTGCTTCCGCACGTCTTGTATGTTTGCTTGTTTTATCATATTTATTACTTTTCTACTTGCTTTCACATGTATTGTATGTTTGCTTGATTTCTCGTTTTTATTACTTTACTACTTGCTTCCACACGTCTTGTATGTTTGCTTGATTTCTCGTATTTATTACTTTTCTACTTGCTTTCACATGTATTGTATGTTTGCTTGATTTATCGTATTTATTACTTTACTACTTGATTCCACACGTTTTGTATGTTTGCTTGATTTCTCTTATTTATTACCTTACTACTTGCTTCCAAATGTCTTGTATGTTTGCTTGATTTCTCGTATTTATTACTTTACTACTTGCTTCCACACGTCTTGTATGTTTGCTGGATTTATCGTATTTATTACTTTACTACTTGATTCCACACGTTTTGTATGTTTGCTTGATTTCTCTTATTTATTACCT
>JAUMGZ010009821.1:0-10232 GCA_032359645.1 Pododesmus macrochisma | reverse complement strand
CATAAGACTATCAAGGTGGCTTTGGTTTAGTCTATTCCTTAAACTGATTGGCAAACATTGCATCTATAGTACGATTTTCTTTTGCATCTTTCTCTCTTACTTTTTTCGTGTAAAAACCCTCCTTGTGTGACATGATGTCTGGTTTATTTTTGCTTTCTGTTTCTTCCGGATTTCTCCGGGAAATAAACAAGAACGATCAATGATTTTCCATTAGTGCTCGAGAATCGTTCAGCATTTATGAGGAAGAGAATACATCGAATTTATAATCAAGATTTTGAAACATTTATTTTCAAGGAAAAGGGGAATTTTAGGGGAAAATAGGGGAATTTTGGTACCTTTTTCTCAGCAAAATAAAGCTAGATTAATCCCTGCCACCTTGGACCTTTGGTCCAGATGGACTAAAAACATGGATGAACACATAAAATTAAAATTATGATAATTAACTTACAATTTTCATCTGATCAACATCAATTAACACAACAGGGAATTCAATGATTTCATGCTGAAAGTTTTGGTTGTTCTCTTCACAGGTTGCTTCAAAGTCTATCACCAACAGGTAGTCATACTGTCGAGAGTGAAGAGTTGGCTTCAGGTTGGCTTTAAGGAGCTTTCTCTGCTTGTAATGCTGCTTTAGTCGTTTCTTCAACACATCGTTTACTCCTCTGTGTTAAACAAAGTTTGAAACTTTTTATATTAAAAGGAACAATTAAGGAGGCTCACATTAAGGAGGCTCACATTTTGGAGGCTCACATTAAGGAGGCTCACATTTAGGAGGCTCACAAAGTCACTTTAATATTGATAGCATTTATTTGTGTCTTCCTGGTATTAAATAGTTCAAAAATGCATGTAATTATTTGACTTTTAAGAGGCTAGGGGGGGGGTCTCTTTACTCTTTTAATTAGTTGTTTATGCCGTCTATCTGAATTTATTGAACACTGGTAAATATTCAGGTTTCACATGTACACTGTGAAATAAATGTACTTTAAAAAAAAAGTTAGCCTTAATCTGTAATATGTGAACTTTTGCAATAAGTGCCTAAATAATATTTCAGAAAAAAGACAATTATATAAGTTTATGTATAGGTACTGAATATATGCCTGAATTGTAGCTTATATGTGTTAGAAAACAAATATGAAGAACTAAACTGAACCTTGTGTTTAGTTTTAAGTCTTTCAGTTGTAGCTGCAACTCTTCTCGTGACATCTTGTTAATCTCTCCATTGATCAGTGACAGCTTTTTAAACACTGGATCACTGTACTGTCCGTCCTTGACTGCATTGAGTCTATGAACTTTTGGAATAGTTCCTGTAGCCTTTGTACAGCTGTCAACATCATGATTATCTCCCCTGCTATTTAGCTTGACTCCTCCAACGTCTTTTGCATCTGCAATATTTGGTTAGCAGTAATTTCAAATGTATTTATAAAAGTATCTAAGATCCCTACTGAAACAGTCATACAATCAATGGTCCATACGCCCTATATCAAAATTCATATTATTTCTAAGGTCAAATTGAGTAATAGATCTAGACCTTTCGATATAGTGGTGTTGTCAACATGGGCATTGTTGGGGAGGGGTAAGTGTAAGAATGGGTGCCTATGACTGGTAATGGCAGTCTGCGTGAAAAAGTTTTCAATCCACAAGCCAATTGGGCCTGTATACGTAGTACAGGCTGTACCTTGATAAAGTCTACAAGCCCGGATTAATTGTTACTGGCCCAAATATTGAAATTAAAAAAATAACCTAAAACACTGATTACGACGAATATACATGTACCATACTTAATAAATATTTGTTTACAGTTGTTTCAAACAATATTATCAGTAAACAAACGTTAGCTCATGTTTAAATCAAATACTACAACAAAAATTAACATGACTTGTGCACATTAAATATGTCAAATCATAAAGCTGTTTTATTTAATTACATTATAATATATGTCAACTGTACATGTAAACCTTATAGCTTCTTTGATTGTTCTCCAATATTTGAAAAATTTGGAAAAATCTTGGTTTATATATTAAACCATGCAGTGGGCATGAAGTTGTATTTAGATTGAAGGGAGTTCAGAATGCACTGTACTTACATGTACAGTATTCGGTCTGCGCAACAAGTCATATGCAATATGGCCATCCTTTTGTCAAAATAATGAGGGCACTTGGCATCTGTTATTGACAGTTGTTATGATACTAAGTATATGTGCATGTATATACAACAAGTGCAAACAAGCCATGTACATGTATATACGTAGTAGTAAAATAACAAATTTTAATAATTGAATATGTTTCTTCAGTATTATCAGCCATCTTCTTACTTTTATGGCCATGGCCTCCTGAAGTTTTCAAGTGGACTTTGACCATTTTCGTTTTGTACGTGATTTAAATCCCAATGGTCAATAAGGCAAAATCGAGGATTCACTTTCTAAAAATAATTATATAACTTTCTTTCAATTTTCTCGTGTACATGTATTGACATTTATCTAAAAGGATGTAATGCAAGGACAATTTCCTTGTGATGGCTATCATGTTTGCACTATACCAACAATGACCAAGGGATAACAAAAAAAAAATGCAACTCTGAACCGAAACAGAATGTTTTCCTGGTATTACACTTTTATATGTAATTTCACTGTTGAAAGATAAAATATAGTAGACCGAGATTCACAAGACCGACAGACTTGTATTTTTACAAATCCACAATCTTGTGACAGTGTTAACTGGGCTCGGGCATCGGATTGCCGGCTAATTTAGCAGACTGTAATATTAATGGTGGCATTAAATGATTGCATAACATGACATTAACAAGCTAAAGACACACTAAAAATGTACATAAATCACAAATGAAAGTTCACATTTATATTAAAAAAAGGAGCTCAAAACTTCCGGGAGAGAAAGCGCTAATCAACATAAATATTACTATAACACTAAGGTGAAAATGGAAATATCAAACCGAAAGTAGACATAATTGAAGTCTTGGCTGACTTGAGCAGAGGCCTAAGGACCCGAGTAAAGAGGATCTTCTGTTCAATGTTAGATATTGTTATCATGTGAGATAGTCCAGATTTGTATAAAACGTTTTATATTATGTAAGTTTATTTTAGAATATTTACCACCCATCGTGAAGGCAAAAATTCTTTTAAGTTTCTACTTAGGCGGCTGTATCATGGTCAGTCGAAGAAGTATGTTTGTTGATCATGAGCATGCTAATTCTTCAGTCGGAACTTCTTGTAGGTTTTGTACATTCTTGAAACACAAGATGCTGGGCCTTCCGATAGATATTAGCATAGGCCCCTTATAGCCATTCAAATTAATATAAAAATTAACTTGTTTTGCGTAATCTCATCGATAAAATACGTTTTAAAATTGATGATGCATTTTTTATTTATAGATGTGAGCAGTAAATATCATACAAATTATTTCAAATATTGTTCTATAGATTTCATTTTAATGATTTAAGCGACAAAATGGCTGCAACAGGATTGGTTTTCCTGACTTTGTTTACTTGCTTTCCATGCCAATTATCCTCCCATTTTGCACATGACAGGTAACGTACTCGACTTTAAAGCATAAATGAACATTTGTTTGTAACTAAAGATATAAAATTCAATAGGTCAATGGTCAACATCCATAAGATTGACCAGCTGCAACCTGACATATCCACAAACTCTCAATCAAGTTCCTCTCTTGTAACGAATCATAGTCATTTCGCGCACTTGGTCGTTTCGGCATCTATTAAAGTTGTTTGGCACCTATGCAACTTATGAAAGAAATGATCAGGCAAATGATTTTAGTGAGAAGACTTTTCATGTTTTAATGTAACGAGTTACGGAATAAGCCAAATTTAAGACATGCCAAAAGATTTGAATGTACAAGGTGCCAAAACGACCTAAATCAAAGTGCCGAATCGACCTGATACCCTTGTAACAGTGTAAGAGGTTTACGGCGGAGAGATTCTTCTGACATACGCCATGTAAAATAACTCTAACTTCCGACAGCTGATTACCCTGATGCTAACTCTCAAATTTTCCAAGTTCATGAATTGGGGAAAAAATATCTCGTTTTACTTACAATTTACATGTACAGTATCAATACAAGATCCCTTTCCACAAATTTATTGTTAAATCTTCAACTGAACGCTTAAAAGACGAAAAATAAAGTCATTTCCCTTGACAGACTTGGATCTAGCAATATAGCAAGAATGAAAGGTTAAATATCGTGTTAACATTGCCCGGTAAATACAAAAACGGAAGTGGCTAGCGAAAGCATGCTTGTGAACATGCTGCCTGTAATGGGCAATCAGTATTTGAGTTTGAACCAACAAGCGGCCTCTTATGTTATAGAAGTATCTTTTCTTAATCTCTTTTGAGATTCTTCTTTGGACTAATTCAGCTATGAACTAATTAGTATGACGTCGACAAAGAATCTCAAAAGAGATTGAACTCTTTGACTTTTTGCGAATAAATAAATCTACATTAATACTAGGCATACCCACATTTTTTAACAAAGCACTTATCCAGAATCTCTCGACAAGTTACAAAAGAGAAAACCCTGCATACAAAGAGACAAGCTTGTAAGACAGAAAAAGAAGATGAAACCAGTAATGGGATATTAAAACATTATGGATAGTACTAAAAGATGAATGACACCATGCAAAGGCATTAGGCCAAAAGAAAAAATACTTGTGTTTCCGCTTACCCTACCGACCCTTATTTTTAATGCCTACCCTAAAAGTTTTTATGCCATTTTCAGATAAGCACTATTAAAGTCAGAACTTCTGTTTCTATATAACCTATGTAAAAACTTAAAGAATAATATATTAAGATTTGCCAACCTACGTACCTTAATTTTTTTGAAGCTGTTAGCGGAAACACAGTATTAATTTTGTTTGGCCTTACCACTATTACTGCCTTCTCTTATCAAACTTTAGATAAGGATCTTTATCGTGCTAGGGGCTTAAACATCCCTTTAACATACATGCCAAACTCCCCCATAAAAAGTTGGACTCCCCTATTTTTAGGCTAGAATTATGACCATTCATTCATTGTCTCCCCATGAAAATTCTTAAATTCCCTGTTATTTCTTACTGAAACATTTAATCTCCCTCATGGATTAGATACAAATCTCCCCCATTTGAGGTTTTCCAGGTTGGCAGGTATGCTTTAACAAGACCATGATCAGCCTATTAAGTCCCCTCCAAGGATGTATTAATCTCTTTAAGAGTATTTGTTGCAGTTGCAAATTGTGTGTTCTAAGGTTAGTTGTCAAAGAAATAAATGAAAGAAAATCCAGTGAGAAAGGTCCCATGCATGAACCCTCATGCTTTGTGTGTCAGAGAAAGTGTATACTGAACGTGATTTATACAACTAAAAATTGACAAAGCGAAGTTGTGAAGTATCTGAATCAGAGGGATTTCATACTTTTATTTGTATGAATCAAAACATGTACCGGTACATCAATAGTTGTAAATCAGTAGTATATCAGGAATTTTTTACCTTGTGAAAAGGACTTGTGAACTGATTGCTGCCAATTTGTAGCTATAGATTTAACCACAATAAAACATTAAACACATTCTATTAATCTTTGGCCTTAAGTGTGTAGTTGCAAAATATGAATATTATATTTCAGACAAAACGTTTCATGCTATGAAAAAATGATATATGTTAAAAAAAAAATCATCAAGGAAATTTTAATTTTGTGTGAGAATATAAATTAATTTTTAAATTGACACACTTTTTTTTAAACCAAAAATGGCACAAATATTTTATTTGTAAAGTGGTTTATTTAAAACAATCCTATACCTGTATACACATGTATAAAGATATATATTGATATGTTTAAAATTAATTTTTTCAGCTCTGATTCATTTCAAAAGGGCGTACAGTACTGCTGGGCCCATGCATCAGACAGTCCAACACAATCAGGTCCATCTAACCAAACATGCCAGACTAAAGACACTCATATTCCTAACTTAATGTCGGAGACAAACAATTCTACCAATAATAGTTCTGAATCCACTGCTGGACAGCCAGAGACGAACAATTCTACCGATAACAGTTCTGGATCCACTGGTGGACAGCCAGCCAATCACAATGCAACAGGTGTCACTGTCAATGTCACACGCTGCTACATGTTTACCACTGATACGACAATGTACGTCCCAGGGACTGAAAACCCAGATAAGAATGTTACGGCTGCTGTAAATGACAGTGCAATCACTACTCGTCATATCCTCACTAGATACGGTTGTGACTATGGTGATATGTGTAAAGATGCTCCTCTAGGGAAAAACACTATGTACACCAATGTAAGTATAACAAACAAGTCACTGTGTACAGTGAAATAGGTATAATAAATTAAATAATACACAGTGAATACTAATGTATTTAAAATGAACTATGCATAGCAATAATATCATAAATTTAATATTTGAGGAAGCGCACTACTCACATTCTCTATATTACCTAGTTTTTTTTTTTAAACTCCTCTGGCATTTTCCATTAGCATTAGAAATGTTTTGCCCATTGACCCCTGTATTTCTGATAGTTTTCTTAAAATATACACCTAATATACCCATCCACCAAACATATTTAAAAATTTGTACGACTGTTTACCTTTTATTTCTGGCCCCTAAAAATCTATTTTTTTTTTACATAATAAAATTACTTAAGAAAAATCTAGTTGTGTTCTTTTCCTGCCAAAATTTAAAAACGCTTATTTCAAAAACGAGATCATCTACCTATCCTTATTTTTGCATAACTGAAAATCATTTATGTCAATTGACTTATATAATGAAAATCAGTCAATCTGTAAGACTTTCATTCCCAGTAGTGGTCATCCTTAACTATACATTTCCTCCCCCAAATTTGATAAAATAATGTTATCAGTATATACAAACTGTAGTCTTGTACAATAGCTATAGGAACCAACCGTTTTATTAAACATGTAGGTTTAAATTCTATTGTTTTTATTTTGCTTCCAGAGAACTGTTGATGGAAGGAATGTAACATTGCATTGTTGTGACAGAAATAACTGTAACAAACCAGCTTTGAATTTTCCACCACCCAGCTGTTATCATCTTTACCCTGCACATAACAACACACTTAAAGGTAACTTGTACACACTTAATGAACTATTTGATATAAATACAAAACAAGATTTGTGTTTTAACAGGATTTACCTGACCGAAAAAGTTTGTTTGAGCAGAAGGATTCAATGAGACTTTCTGTAAAATTGATTCTCTGTACCATGTAAGAGGCATCTGTTCAGTCTGGTTTAAACACAAGTGTTGTTGTTTTTAATTACATACCTTCTTTTCTTGTTCAGTCCATGCGGATCAAAGATAACATCCCATACAATTCTTGTCCGTTGTCGTCCATACATTATATTGTCCGTTGTTAACTTTCCACATTTTGGATTTCTCCTCCAAAACTTCTGGACTAATTCAACCAAACTTAGGAGGAAGCATCCTAGGGGAAGAGGATTTAGGTCTGTTCAATTGATGTTTGTTCAAATGATGGGGAAAATTCCAAAAGGCTCCCTGGTAACTGCAGCTCATAGTTATTTATATAAAATGTACATATCAGGTGGAACAGAATTTAATATTACCATGAACAAAATATGATAACTATAAGCTGTTTCTTGTTTTGTAGTTATTTGTTTGTTTATTGGGGTTTAACGTCCCTTCAACTCATGTCAAGGTCATATTGAAACAGTGTCTACTGGTAACAATGTGCTCGTATGGAGACTTTATAGTACTGTCTCACTGAAATGTCATGCCATAGACACATTGACCTGATACTTTACTCAGTCACATTATCCTGACACCGAGTCATCCAGTTCTTCTACTAACCAGAAATGCTGAGTGCTTAGTAGGGAATGAGAAGATTGCCTAATTTTAACGTCTTAGGTTTTGTAGCAGCCAGGATCTGAACCCCTGTCTGTTGGATTCTAACAAAAGCCTTTAGCTACCAGCACAAAAAGAATACTCTAGCTCTGATCCTGAGCTACCACACTGTTGTGTTTTGTAGTTGAACTCCTTGCAGGTAAAACTTTGGAAACGTCAATTGTATATATACTTGCTAACTTTTTGAAATTTTCATGGGGGAGAAAATGTGTAGCAAAATCTTAAAATGTCTTTAATACCTATATACGTACAATGCCCTATATGACAAAACAGTAGTGTAAACTGACTCATTTAGGAAGTTCTGTGCAATACACTAAGTTTGAGCAAGGTTTAAGAATTATACTGATGTCAAAAGTGAAAATTAGGGAGACTTCATCCTAGCTAAATAAGGAGAGTTGGAAACTATGCAATTGAAAAATATCATGAATAAACATGACATAAATATTCAGCCAAAGGTCACAGATTAAGAAACATAGGCAAACTTATTTTCAGGATTAACCTCCCCAATTATATTTCAGAGAAAAGACCAGATAACTGAACAGTTTATACTTTTATAAAAAAAAATATAAGCATAATTTTTCTGAACTTACTTTTAAACTGATACAACTTAATGCTACACACTGATATTATTGATAGGTTGTATAAAGAAGTGCCGTTCTTGGGATTCATCCTGTACAAGAGACACGTTATACACAAATCTTGGAGTAACTCGAATGTACCAGTGTGATGGAGGACATAGAAATCAATTACAATGCAATCAGTTAAACCTTAAAGGCAAAGATTTGGTGTGCAAAAATGTAAGTTATACTGGTATGGTTCTTTAAACTTGTCTTACGTTCATTTTGAATTGTCAAATAGTACAAATATATATAATGAAATTGGTTAAACAGATAACTACCAGTACTGTTATTTAAGTGAAATCATGCATCCCATATTTCTCATATGTTATGGTCTCTGATGTAATTTGACTAAGAGTGTTTTTCATTGTTTAAGTGCCCTTTATCTTCATACATGTATGTGAAGATTTGATTGGCTGAAAATTCCATTGCTATCAATGTCATATCAATTGCACAAAATAACCGATATGTCACAAGTACAAAAATATGGCTTAAATTAGTTTAATACAGTGCAACCTGCTCTAGCGACCACCTCTATAAAGAGACCATCTGTACATAAAGACTACTAAAATCAGGTCCCTTGAAGTCTTATTACACTTATTTTTACCTGTATATAAAGACCACCTCCATATAAAGACCATTTTTTCTGGTCTCTTTGGTGGTCTTTATAGGCAGGTTTGACTGTTTGTGTTGTGTCAATGTATACCAAGTATTGAATACCTGAGTTTATGTCAAACAAGTTCATAATATAAGATTTGTATATGGTACAATAGTTAAGAGGTACATTGTGCACATTTTACTGATGTCTACTTTAATAGATAACTTCCGGTGACATGGTACGAGAAGTTTGCTGCTGTAATGGAAACACCTGTGTTAAGCCAAGCTCTGATGAGGTCATTGAACAAGTCGACCAGTTGGATTGCTCCCGAATCATGAACTACACACAGCCCTTCAAGCCCATAGAAGGAAACAAGAACATTCGTCCAACAACAAAAAAAGGTGGGAAAGACTGGCTGTTTATTGGAGGAATGATTTCGGCTGCAGTCCTTGTTGTGATGATAATCGTGGGCGTTATCATCATTGCCCGCAGGATCAAGGTCAAATCTAGAGAGAACAATCGATTGTCTTTGTCATATACTCGACTGGCTGCCGACAGATTACCAGAAGATGACGAAGATGTTCAGATGTTACTTTCATAAACGCAATTTATTTTGAATTTCAGCAACTGTTTGATTACCTACCGTTCCTGTGGTTTTAGTAAAGCAAAGACCTTATAATTCTGTAGGAGATTTTCAAGGAAGAGTAATGTTAAAATTAGTTAAACATTACAAAAAGTCTTAAGCTATTACCATTATATATTTTGTACGTTGAAAAAAAGATAGATTTTTTTGAAATTTTTTGGAAGAGAGTTAACTGTCAGGAAAAAGTTTGAAATTTTTACTGCTTTAATATTTTGAGTATTTGAAGATGTATTTGCAATGGACATTGTTTTCCTTTCAAATACACTGTTTGTGTTGTTGTATATGAATATAATGAACTCTGTGACATCACAATTCACTACTTTGTTAATTTGTTTTCTGGTTGTCAAAGCCGTTGAAACATGCCAATTAACAAGGGAGTGACCATTTTGGATTTAAACAAAATTATTAAAGCAAATATCTATTTTTATAATTAGTCAAATTTTTACTAAAATTGTTAATATAAGAAATGACATTT
>JAUMGZ010009810.1:0-10232 GCA_032359645.1 Pododesmus macrochisma | reverse complement strand
GTCTGTTCCTAAAGGTAATGGTATAGTGAAGTCACAGTGTTACTTATAGTCAACGGTTTAGTACAGTTACAGTGTAACTTATAGTCAAAGATTTAGTACAGTCACAGATTTACCTTAAGGCAAAGGTTTAGTACAGTCACAGAGTTAACTTAGGTAACGGTCTAGTACATTTATAGTGTTACTTAAAGGCAACGGTCTAGAACAGTCACATTGTTACTTAAAGGCAGCGAGTTTGTATAGTTACTTATAGGCAATTGTTTAGTATAGTCACGTGATATAGGCAGCGGTGTAGTACACTTAGTGTTACTTAAAGACAATATTTTGTACAGCCACAGTGTAACTTATTAGTTATGGTCTAGTAAATTCATGGGGTTACATAAAAGCAACGGTTTAGTACATTCACAGAGTTAATAAAGACAACGGTCCAATACAGTGACAGTATTACTTTAAGGTAACGCTTAGTACATTCTCAGTGTTACTTAAAGCAATGGGTTAGTACATTCAGTGTTACTTACCGGTAAAGGCAACGGTTTAGTATAGTATCAGTGCAGCGTTTTGTTTACAGTCACAGTGTTACTTATAAGTTACGGTCTAGTATAGTAAAAGTGTTACCTCGATGCAACGGTTCAGTACAGCCACGGTGTTACATAAAGTAAACTGTTAAGTACAGTCACAGAGTTGATGTAGGTAACAGTTTACTACAATCACAGAGTTTGTTTAGGTAACGGTCTAGTAAAGTCAAAGTGTTACTAAAAGTAAACTGTTTAGTACAGTCACAGAGTTGATATAGCTAGCTGTTTAGTACAGTCAAAGTGTTACTTAAACGGTCTAGTACAGTCTAACTGATATACAACAGTCGAGTGCAGTTATAATCTTATCGATACAATACAGTGGAGTACAGTCACAGTCAAGCTGACAGACAACAGTCGAATATGGTCCTAATTTTACTGAAAGGTAACAGTCGAACGAAACACCAACGATAACAGATTTGTATAAAAAAAATTACATCACATAACAGATGATGAACTTGGATAACACGGGTTGGGGATTCAAATTCGTAGGGATAGTTTTAACGATGTTCTGGACAGATGGTGTACGTTTTTTATGTGACTGTCCAATATATGGCGATTTGAGGTTTGATCTTTTATTCAATGTCAGATATATGTGAGGTGTTTAGTAAATATGATAGTGAAATCAAATATAAGCTGCTGATGGACACTCACGGGGTGCAATATTTACTAAGGACAAAAAAAACGTTTGTTAGTCAAAGAGTGAGCCAGTTTTATAAGAACCAGTGATAAGAAATTTATGGTTTTTAGTAATTTGTTTTAGTTTATTAACTGTAATCCTGCGATTACTTATATTCTCTACCTTTCTGAAAATTACCTTGAAATATATATATATATATATATAAGCAAATTCAAAATGTGATAGTATGTGTTGTTAATGTAGTAAGCATTGGAACAACGTTTTTAGAAAATGATGCTTTAATAGGGAAGTGAAAGGGATTTTTCATATTTTATTTATCTATCATACCCAATATAAGTAGTGTACTTTATAGTAAGTTTTGCTATATAAGCATCTGATGTATAGTACCCTTGGTACCCTTTATTTTTTTTTGCTATATAAGGATATATGTATTAACAATAAGATAAAATACTTAAATAGTGTCCCAAAGTCAAAAGTGGCTGGGTGTTAATATAAGTTGTTAAGGTACTAGATAGATCAATATAGGCACAGAATGAACCCTCCCCTATGGAGGACAATATTACTAGACGCTAGATAGCATGTATATAAAGTTTTAGTTTATATTACGCACCCGTTCCCAGACATCACACAAAAAGAGAAATCATTCTAGACATGAAAATAGACAGACCCTAATTGGTAGCGAAATATAATATTAATTTACTATTCTCGGACACGTTATAGAAAACTATGAAACTGTGCAGCTGCCAAGTCAGTTTTCATTCACGTAGTAACATAGGTACAAGGTACACAATAGTATCTTACTTATAACGGAATTTTTATTTAAGTGTCGGTGATGTATTAAGATGAATGAAAACATTGACAGTAGTCAAGATCTTGACGCTGGCATTTCTGAAGACAACAATAATGTCCAAAATATGTTTGCGAGTCCATACAAACGTTTTCAACTTTACTCAGAAAGTAACTATGAAGATACAGAATCAGATCTCGGCACTGGAATATCACCCATGCCAGGTTCATCGAAATTATTAGGTAAGTAGAGTTCTATCGATTGCATACGTAGAGAGCAATGCTACACGTGCACATTTCTGATATTAATGAAATAGTTTATTGTTTAAGGAATATCTTTAGAGCAGCCACATTTACTGTTTTAAAAACAGGTTTAAAGGTGCATAACTATTGACATCATTGGAATTTGTATGTAGGTTTTGTTGGGGGTTTTTTTTGGGGGGAGGGGGGTCTACAAATTCATTACTCACAACAGGAATTTAAAGATGTGGAGGGGAAAGTCAAAAATGATATATGAATAAAATGATAGGGAGCAAAGCATCAAAATAATACTTCATTTTTTCCAGTACCACCAGTTAGAATATATCAACAGAGAAAGTCTAAAGCATTGAAGAAACTGAGACTTGGCGAGTAAGATGAGGTTCAAGACATTCATAACCAAAGGGGCAATGATGACCAAAGTGGTGATATAACAGCTGACAGACAAAAAAGAAGAAAAAAGTATTCTGGCATTGAAATATTTCTACTTGAAAATGAACGCCAATGGTGGAGAGGCTGGCCCAGTGATCACGAAAAGCTTGATACAAGTAAGTAAATGAATCCATAAGTTCACTGTTTGCACACATACATAAAACATAATTAAATAATGAAATTGAAATTGTCCAGCATTTATTCTATTAAATAATTTTAAAAACTAAATCAGCATTGTCAAGGAAAAATAATTACATATTTGATAGCATGAGTAAGTAATCATATTTATCCTGCTGTATGAATGTTACGGAATTTCGTGGTTTGCGTAATAAAAAAAAACATGACTAATGACAAAATCGCATAAAGCTCATGAAAATTTTATCGTAATTTTGATTTGATTTCTGTAGGAATGTGTTTACGTTTTGTTTTTACATATTGATGTGCCAATCACTCTTTAATTATATGTACATAGATGCATTCATGCTGTTCTTGAGTAACGGTATGTGCATTATATAAATGTATATGTTATTGTATCTGTATTCTGTTAAACAAAGAAACTAAATTGCACCACAAAAAGAACCACGTCACATTAGTATGGTGCTCCGTTAGTCCAATTTTCCAGTATCGCTCTTTCCCTTCTTCCCCCTTAACGCAAAGGAGTGAAAACACGATGGCGAAGGGGCGAAAAATCGAAAACACTATTGCGAAGAAGCGGAAAAGCGACGGCGATTGAGCGAAAACACGATTGCAAAGGAGGGAAGAAACTTCGTCATCGTGTTTTCACACCTTCGCTCATTTGCGTATTGTTTTAACTTTAGTCACTATCAAATCATTATTCGGTGGATTTTATTATACTGCCAGGTGTACTTCATTGTAATATCATAACTAAACTTTATGAGTTTCACAGCTCTTCAGTATAGATAACTTCAACACTAACATTAAGTCCATGGCGAACCATTCTACAATATTACACATTCTAATATACATATATACATTTTAGATATAAAAGTACGCGTGATCTTCCTTTACATTTGCAGATATAACTTTAAGCTGTGTCATTTTCAATTTTTGTTTTGATTTTTTTTCTATAACTGTAACGATTTCCACATAAACATTTTATTTTATTGTCGTAAAAGTGCTGAAATATGCTTTTGAGCATACCTATTCTTTGCTTTCTGAAATTATCCAAATAAAACTTCTTTGTCCAGAGTTTGAAAGCTATCGGTGTGTCTTGTTTAGGTTACATATATTTATAAATATATTTCTTTTACTTGTCATGTATATAAAAGGATTTTAATTTCGTTCCAATGATGTTTCATTTGCGTGTATTATCAAACGTAGTTTTTGCTGATTGCTCTGATTTTGTTATTTATGCCCATTGCTTTAGCATAGCTATTAACACACAGCTAATTCATGACATCCCATTTTGTTTATTTTTCAGTTTATTTCTAAATTAGTTTTATATATTTATCCTTTTTCATTTAATATATCATAATAGCTATAATTATAAATGTCATTCCAATTTGTATATATATATTATACACTAAAGATATTTCCCCACATAATTTGGATTCTCGTTTCACTGTAGTTTGATGGTTTTATAGAAAGTTCACTTTTTCATCTGGACGTAATTTTTAAGATTTCTTGATAAAGAGGAGATATCTTGTCCTCACTTTTTTGTTTAATGATTTTATGTTATCTATTTTCATTTATTTAATATATGTTTTCATATTTATCTCTACGCCGGGCTATTGAGTTTTCCTAACCATGTACGCTCTGTTTTATTTCTGTTAAGCTGTAACCCATTTATGTATAAAATTCGTCCATGATATTTAAAGAAGTTGTTATTTTTTTATATATATAAAAAGGGTAGTGTCATGAACTAAAGGTTTTTGCTTAAAACAATGTACAGGAGAAAACTTGTAGTGGTACCACCCAACCCCCTTTTTATAGAGCATAATAATTACCCATTGTACATTAATGTAGTAACCTTCCTCATGAATGTGTTTAAGATGTCACGTATACAGATTCTGAAAAGAATAAAACGTATTACGAACAATCTTAAAACTTCAACCATGATACTACCGACGAGAATGTGCAAGTGCTAGGTTCAACAAAACTAAAACTATGAAAAGGATATTAAAGATATAGGTATATTTATTTGCAAACACACACCGAGTGCTTCATGAAAGTCAAAACTTAAATCAGAATGTAATATCGTGTGTGGCTTTGAATATTGTTGAGATACTATAGAGGGAGAGAGAATATGCTCTCCGGGGCGTTATTTAAGACAACACGTGTCCAGATTGCAAGATTCACCGATATGAATTAAATGGAGGGATGATAGCCACAGAGACCGGATCGGCAAGATTTACCCTCTACCAATCCGTATAGAAAAACTCTGGCAACAAACAGAGGCAAGGTGGCGACTTGTCATTAACATGCTAGCAATAAACAATGTGTCAAGATGATGATACAGGATATCACATATATATGGTTCCAATCTATTACCTATGGTTTTATTTACAACATAACTTCGCTGTAACAAATGGTACACTATTTTGTGCATGGCAGTATTGAGCGAAGTTAAAACACCAGTTTACCAAAGATACAAAAGAAAATGTCGGCTGATTTGATAAAGTAAATGACTTTTGAATCAACAAATTAAATAAAGAAACTTAACTTAAAAGAAAAAGAGTATGTTAAACTGGTTATTGCAAAAAATAAATTTCGCTCGTTTTAGTACGTATAATGTCGTATCTGAAGACTTGTTTTTTTCATGACACTTGATATTATAAATTAAATTTCAGATGTTAAAATATTACACCGTATTACGTTTTCATATCTTAATGATACATTATACATGATTTATTAATATATTATGTGTGCATATCGCTTCAGCACGTGGGCGTACGTAAATCTCTTTATACGCGCACAATGGTATTGTATATAGCCTCGGCTATTTGCGTATTTCCCACGGAAATAATAAATAAAAAGTAAACAAGGGGCCCTTCAGGCCTTAACGTCCATATGGATTGGCATTCGTATACTTTTGACCCTAGGGTCATGCCTTGAACAAACTTGGTTTTCCATGCCCTAAAGTTACTACAAACCAAAGCATTAAATACTAGGCTTTCTATTTTATCAAATTTTCACCATTTGGGCCCCAAAGTGACCTTCCCTGGGTACTGATGCCAGTCATTTGAACAAATCTGAACCCCCTTCCTATAAGGATGATATCTACCAAGTTTTGATGAAATTAGTCCAGTAGTGTTGGACAAGATGTTGAAAGTGTGAAAAAAGTATTATATTTGCTATATATATATATATTGTGATGAACTTTGACCTCAAAACGTGTAACATTTTTTAACCGGGAGGTCACATCTTGAACAAACTTCGTTCTCCATTCCCTAGAGTTACTACGAACCAAAGCTTTTGGCTCTAGGCCTTCTAGTTTATGAGAAGAATATTTTTGAAATCTGGTAAAATTTTCCCCCTTTTGGACCCTAAAGTGGCGCCCTCTGGGTGCTGAGCCCCATCATTTGAACAAATCTGAACCCCCTATCCCTATTGATACTTCCTACTAAGTTTGGAAGAAATAGGTTCAGTTGTTTAGAACAAGAAGTTGAAAACGTGAAAAGCTAACATATTTGCAATATATTATATCTATGTAGTGTTAAGCTTTGACCCAAAAATATGTAACCTATTTTTGACCCCAGGGTCACACTTTAAATAAACTTGGTTCTCCATGCCCTAAAGTTACTACATAACAAATTATTAGGCTCTAGGCCTTTTAGTTTATTAGGAGAAGATTTTTGGAATTTTGGGCCTTAACGTCCATCTGGATTGGCATTCGTATACTTTTGACCCTAGGGCCATGTCTTGAACAAACTTGGTTTTCCATGCCCTAAAGTTACTACAAATCAAAGCATTAAATACTAGGCCTTCTATTTTATCAAATTTCCCTTTTGGACACAAAAGTGGCACCCCCTGGGGGCTGAGCCCCATCATTTGAACTAATCTGAACCCCCTTCCCCTAAGGATACTTACTGCCAAGTTTGGATGAAATTGGGTCAGGGATTTAAGAGAAGTCGAAAATGTGAAAAGTTTACGACGGACGACGGACACCGGACGGACAGACGACGGACGGGATTAGTATGAGAAAAGTCCACCTTGGACCTTTGGTCCAGATGGACTAAAAATTGATTACTCGGGTGACCGCTAAGGCCCATGGGGCCTCTTGTTTATATGTAGGTATCTATAATCAAAACACATTAAAACATAACAAATGTATAAGGTTTTATTCCAAGGAGCTACGCTGCTTTGTTTCAGATAGATTTTCTGTAGCTCAATACCTTTTTAATAATATATTATACCCGTATATGCAAGTACTGTACATTTCAACTTTTAGTGCTACATGTATCTTCAATCAATTTCTATGCAACATGAACATTTTCAGCATGTTAAATTTGGACAATATTAGGCCTACGCAGGTAAAATTACCGTTGCCTAATGGATGAAGGACGACTGCTTGGCCGCTGTTAGTAAGGTAGTGAACAACATTACACCAACATGTTATCCCAATGCAGAGACGATGAGAAAAATTTCATAGGGCCAATGTAAATTGGCAATGTCGGCTCAAGTAGACAACATATTCACCGATCCACTATTTCTGTGTAATCTCCGTCTACATTCCAAAACGATAGCACTTTCTTTAAAAACACAATTCTCTCTCTATCTCTCACACGCACTCACACACACACACACACACACACACACACACACACACACACACACACACATACGCACACAAATACTAATGACATCCAATTTATTAAATTGTTTGGTTGTGAAGCTATTATTATATTTTCACAATCATAGACGTGATTGTCCCAGGTCTTCGTATTTGTTGGCACTGTATTAGAGATCCCATTATTTCTTGCGCCTCTCTCTGTCTCAACAACTACAACAACAACAAACTAACAAAAAGCAAATAGGGAAATTTGCACACAAGCATGTTCGAAAAATAAGATATAAAATCTAACAAGATTAAAGAAAATGCAACACTGAATTTGAATATTTCATTAATCTAGCAACAATGTGTTATTCTGAAAACATCAGACAAAACATATTTTATTTCTTATATTAAACATTGATAATTCTACGTTCGTCCCATTGGATTTGCCAATTTCATATTATTCTCAGCAAGTTGTGGCACTTCATTTGAAATCACTATGTTTTACCTCAGAAGAATGGCTGCGCGTACTTCTTAAAAGGACAAATGTCATGTGTGTCCTCAAATGTATAACTTATAAATGTATCTCACAGTGATTCTGGATTCATCACTGTAATTCTTATCAATTTGATGGTATTTAACACGGAATTTAACATTCTTGTAGATGATCTGTGGTTTTAATTTACCAAAAAACCATACAAAACTTGACGTAGCGACACTGTAGGCTTCTGTATTGTTATCTCTTCTAGGAAGATTCTTTCAACATAATTCAGTCAACTAGATATAAGGTCAAAAGCATGCAAACCATTATGGACGCTCATATACTATGACTACAGTACGCGTGACCGTCAGTTGTGGAGGTTCCTTTAATTAAGCTAGAGTGCGATAAACTGCTACAGTGTAGTTCGGTCTCGGGAGAGTCACGTCAAAGTTGTCTCCGTCCTATGAGGTCGATGGTTAAGCACTTATCATTGGTCGAGTGTCCGAAGCGGTAAGGCAAATTGAGTTCAAATCCCATTGTTTAACATATATGTGACACGACAACCTTTTTTACGAATCTTTACAAAAAGGAAGTCCGCGTGAACTGGTTGATAACGCAGTCGAGAAATACATCAATTCAAAGTAAACGTGTATGTTTCTCCAGAAGTACATGTTTACCCGTTAAAATAAACTATTAAAATCGGATTATCTCCTGAAATCTAGTAAGCATACGTTTTGTGTAGTGTTAAAACATCTTTAATACCTTAAAAAACAAACAAAACATAAATATAGACAGACAAGTTTTTCCCCGTGTTGATATTATGATAGTACATGTACATAATCACACGTGGTAATCTCCCTTTAGTAGACACTATAACTATGTAAGAAGTGTTCTGTACATAATGTCTATATCATTACTACGAAATGACACACCAATAAGGCACAGGTGCATTAGTGAAAATATATAAAAGGCCAGAAAGGTCAATATCCTCCTTCTCCAAGATATTATACAAACATGCAAACTAAAATGGGCCACAAATAGGATTCTAAAAAAAAGAAACGGTCCCGTTAAATGGCCTCGTTGTGTCATGTAATATAGGTCATAACAGCTATTTGTTAAACATAATCATGAATAACATGCAATGCTACTTAAGCAAGCATCTTAATGACTGTGCTCATAAAGAAAAATCAACCAACAGAAAATTGATACGACAAAGCGCCCACATATTAAAAGACAACGTAACGTCATATAAAACATCTTAATGACGCTGATGATAAAATAAAACAATAACCGGAAAGCGGATAAGATCACGAGAACGTTAACAACCTCATAAACGCTCGATAGCAATTGAATGAAGACGGAAGTATGAAAAACTTCAAGGACGAATATTTATCATTGTGTGTTTGAATTGAGGTCAGGGTTATCCTAGTTACATAACACTGAGCTGAAGTTGTCTTTAAATGCTGCAAGAGCCACTGCTTCTTATTACTTGATTCTTTATTTTATAGTAAAAGTATATAAAGAAGAATAGGATTAACCAGTGATTCAGATATTCACAATGGATTAACAAATAAAAATACGCTCGATAAATGTTTTGTAACGAATAAATGATTTTCAAATTATGAAACTCTTCAAAGGCAAAGATTAAATCAGTTTATCCACATTATGTTGCATTGAGCTAAAATTACCGTAATGCACAACACTATTGTACTCATTTTATTGTAACACCGTCAACATGTTTTATATAAAAACTACGAAAGCCCAGAAGGCTCATGCGAAACTCCAAATTCTACACCAAATCTGACCAATCAAAATCCTTGTTTTATATAGGACGTTACGTCAGGACCAACATGGCGACTGATAAAATAACAACTACGGACGCGGCAGGTGATACCTATTCATTTATTATTGGAAGACTTCTTGCCTCCTTGTCAAACGCTTGGCATTAAAAAGACAGGGGAAGGACTGGTGTGCTAAATATCAGGATAATGAGTTGAGTTGGAGATCACGTCTGACTGTGACATGATGTTTCGGTGAGGATCCACCTTAAAGTCGCCAGTAGTGCGGGCTGTCACAAACAGACCAGTCCGTAAAGTACCTAAAATGTGTTGGTCGGACGTTCATCACCACTCTGCAAATGCTTACGACTTGCGTCTGAAGCAGGAAGTTAAAGTTATTGCCCTTCACAAGATTTTTTTCTAGTAATAATTATAAGTCTTATAAAATGTGGACCTGTCTTGAATTATGCAAAGCGTTATGCTTTTTATTAGATAATATATTTGTTCGTTTTGGCGACAAGATTTACAGGCAGGTTGTTGGCATACCCATGGG
>JAUMGZ010009788.1:0-10232 GCA_032359645.1 Pododesmus macrochisma | reverse complement strand
TAGGAGGTCCTGACCAAGTGTTGTTGTTTTTCGGGCCGATCCGAAAACCAAGATGGCCGCCATGGCCTCTGATTGACTGAGACATTTTCGACTTCTTCTCAAGAACCACTGAACCAATTGACTACAAACTTGGTAGAAATAATCATTAGGAGGTCCTGACCAAGTGCTGTTGTTTTTTGGGCTGATTCCAAAACCAAGATGGCTGCCAAGGACTCTGATTGGCTGAGACATTTTCGACTTTTTCTCAAGAACCGGTTAACCAATTTACTTCAAACTTGGTAGAAATGTACCTTAGGAGGTCCTGAACAAGGGTTGTTATTTTTCGGGCTGATCGGAAAAACAAGGTGGCCTCTATGGACTCTGATTGGCTGAGACCTTTTCCACTTCTTCTCCTGAACCAATTGACTTAAAAACTTGGTAGAAATGTTCATTAGGAGGTCCTGACCAAGTGTTGTTGTTTTTCGGGCCAATCCAAAAACAAAGATGGCTGCCATGGGCTCTGATTGGCTGAGACATTTTCAACTTCTTCTCAAGAACCAGTTAACCAATTTACTTCAAACTTGGTAGAAATGGTCCTTAGGAGGTCCTGAGCAAGTTTTGTTGCTTTTTAGGACAATCCAAAAACCAAGATGGCTGCCACTCTGATTGGCTGAGTTATTTTTGACTTCTTCTCAAGTACCGCTAAACTAATTTACTTCAAACTTGATAGAAATGTTCCTCAGAAGGTCCTGACAATGTGTTGTTGTTTTTGGGCCGATCTGAAAACCAAAGATAGCCACCACGGCCTCTAATTGGCTGAGACATTTTCAACTTCTCAAGAACAGCTGAACCAATTCACTTCAAACTTGGTTGAAATGTTCCTTAGGAGGTCCTGACCAAGTGTTGTTGTTTTTTGGGCTAATCCAAAAACCAAGATGGCCACCTTGGGCTCTGATTGGCTGAGACAAAGGGCAAAATTTTGACAAAATCATTGTTTCTTGCTTTCAACAACATCTTCTTAACTGCTAGACAGATTTCAATAAAATTTGGTAGGAAGCATCCTATGAGGAAGGCAAACAATGTCAAAGTTAGGCTTAACTACAATTATTTAGTCATATACTAATAGCTTAACTGTTACATATTATGACTGTCAAAATGAATGTTTTTAGGGCCTATTGGTTTCTTGTTATTCAAAATGTATATGACCTATATTCATGAACTCAAGCAGGTGGCCGTTAAGGCCCATTGGGCCTCTTGTTCATTTTGCTAGAATCTGGACATGATTTCTAAAATTTTATCGTTAACATTATGACGTCATAAATCTGGAATGATTAATGCCTAAAACTCCCGCCATATCTCATAGGTTTACATTTGGAGGAATCTTGGTCAATGTTTGGCTTCATTAAAAACAAAAAGACGATGTATAACTATGTATTTAGCTTTACTTGTAAGAATTCCTTTAAAGTTTAACAAAGCATAATTCTTATTATAATATTGCTTCAAATATATCAAATAAATACAGTTGTATCATACATATCTTTATGGCATTGTCTCTTTTAAGTTAATAAATAGTGCGTGATCATAATGATTTCATTTTAAACTCATTTTGGAATTTTTATATATTCAAATTCTAAATTGTAACCCATTTCTCAATAATTAAAGAATTATTAATAAAATCCCAGAGACGGTACCACAAATTTAAATGAAAAGAATCGCACATTTTTAACATTTACTTAGTGTCTCCTAGCAGCTTTGCTGCAATTTCTTGTTTTGTCTGTCATTCGATTGTGACATCATATGAATGAATTCGACAACACATTGTTGAGAATGTCTCAATTCGGACGTATCTGTCACCAAGACATTTGATGTTAATGTAAAAAAGCATGTGTTAAATAAACACAGATTTCCAAGAAGACAACAGTCAGCCATTGTGGGAAATTAATAATTTTTCAAAATCTCATGATCAAGGTATAAAGAATAATACAGAATGGAATTATACTTATAGAGGTTAAAAACTACAATCATATGCGGGCGTACATGTTGTCTATATAGAACTCATGATCACTGTGTTCGTTATAACACAAGAAAAAACATGGCAACTCACTCGAGTGCTTCAATTTTCAGAAGAGCAAATAATCATCATTGATATTGTTAAAAAGGATCATAATGCCCTACCTTTAAGACAGGTGGGGACAGGGAAAAGTTTTCTTTTAGAAATTTGCCAGTAGTTTTCTCTCCACTTCGGGAACTAATTGGATGAAGCTGCTCAGCTGTCTGCACCAAACACTAATTTGGCTTCTTAAGCTACTTTACATTTTCCACTTCTCCAAAACCACTGGACTAAAATAAACCAGAATTATTAAGAAGCATCCCTCAGGGGGAAGTCCAGTGAGATTCGTTTAAATGATTGACATGGGCCTCCAGGGGGTGCCTCTTGAGTACCAAAATGTGAAAATTTGACTTAAATATTAATTATTGAATTGCCAAAAATCAAATTATAGGTCTGTTTCAACCAGATAGATACATTGTACACCAATGTTAACCTTCTGTTGGAATATGCCTATCTGACACAGTCTTACATGTATGTGAAAAAAGCTAATTTTTTGGTAATTGTATGTCATTTTAACTGTAAGAATCATACATAACATAGTTATACAACTTGTATTTCAGATTGCTTGTTCAAAAAAATCTGATGGCCATTTGAGTGGAATTTGTCTCCCCTGCAGTATGGCTGAAGCTAGTGACAGCTTAAATATTGATGATGGTGATGATGTAGATAGTTCAAAATGTACTAAACAGGAATCAATTCCCTCTGTACGCATAAAAATCAAGGATTTGAATGTTCAAGAAACAGATCTTGAAAGTGCTTCCCATGATGACTCTGGCATTGGCAGAGAATTCAGAAAGTGTGAGAAAAGTGGCTGTAATGTGGAGGACTTGGAAGGGAGCTGTCTCAAAGATAATGACAATGATTTGAACCATACATCTGAGAATGTATCAGATACTTTTGACAATAATTTAAGTCTTGGTAGTCTCAAGAAAGATGACAGTGGAATTGATATTGGACGATCACCTACCAGTGCCAGAGATAATTCAATTGTTTCAGACATAGACGCCAGTGAATCTCTGTCTGACAGTGGAGCTGCATCTCAGACAAACTCTGTCAGTGATGTGTCAAATGCCAAAGGTATCTCAAAAAAATGTAAAAATTATGTTGATCAATGTGATAATCAAACAGCTAACACTCTAAGTGTGAAGTGCCATGATTCTAAAGAGAAGTTTATGAGTAGTGGTGGTGTGCCGTCTGATATGGATGCAGAGGCAGCCTGCTCTGCAGTGGATGATATAGATGCGGTTCAGTTTATACCAACATTGGATGGAAGAGATTCAAGTGATTCAGACAGTGATAAAGATAGAAAGGTCAAAAACGATGTTGCCGCTGAAAGCAAAAGAAAAAGTGATCGGGCAAAAAAAATAAAAGATTCTATAAGACAAAGACTACAGAGCAAACGACGATTTAATTTTGTTCTTGATAGTGATGATGATGATGATGATGATGATGATGATGATGATGATACAAGTAGTGATAGCAATATGGAGGAAGATGCAGAGCAAAGCTCATCTAGAAGTTGTGAGAATAAACGCCCTGTGATAGATGATAATGATTCATCGGAGGAGTCCGACTCTTCTAGTAGAGGATCAAAATCAAACAATAAAAACAATATGGATGTTTCTGATTCTGAGTCGGAGAAAAACCATGAAGAAGAAAAAACAAATATGAAAAAGCCAGTTCAAACCTGGAAAGCATTATTCGACTGCCGTAATCGTGAATATGGCTTTGGAAACAAGACACCTCCCGGCATATTCCGGGAGAAAGTGCAAGGCAGTTTACAAATGGTTCAACGCTTTGAACTACAGTATAAAATGGAGTACCATGAAGGATGTGTTAATGCTTTACACTTTAATAGAATAGGTAAATTTAACTGTAACATTATATATATTATTTTTATATTATTTTATTAGAAACCCTGTATAGAAGATGTGAGGCCTTACACATGTATTTATTAATAGCATTGTTTTTCATTCTCATTGTTTGTCAAGCTTTAGGTCATTGTAACTAAAAATAGATATTTTACATTTTAGATGTTCCATATAAGTGGTTATTTGTGCAGGTGTAATATATCGTGCGTTTGGTTAATGAAATTAAGTTTTGCCTTTTTGTTGGTAAAAAATATAAAATTTGTTGTCAGTTCAAGGATAATAGTACCTATATATATACATAACACTAGTAAGATAATCATGGTCATATCTATGGTCTATATATATACTACCTTTAGCTGCTTGTAGACATATACAGAAATGCCACAGATAATTCACTCTTGAAGACTTAGAGACACAATATTAATACTGGCAGGAATTCACTTAATATTTAACACTGATATTTGGTGTTTATTTCCCTGCATGATATAAAATATAATTTGCAAATGTAATTTTTCGCTGTCATGCATATCCTGTGATATTAATTAGCAATAGCATTGATCCCAGTGAAAATAAATAGCCATATATGCACCCATGATGCAGTATTGTGGTTGAAACCTGCATGATCATAGATGTACATGTATATGTCATACTGTCTACCGGTATATGTGCACCTACAATGTACATATACATGTATGTATGAACCCTTAATGTCTCAGCCAATATGAATATAGTTTTGGAAAATGTATGGATATACATACTGTATGATATCAATTTTTTTTTTTAAACTTCACCCATGTGTCATGCTCTCTGAGAATTTGTGCACATTCAGGCACATCTGAATGAAGTTATGATACAACCTGATCTAAGGGAGTATATATGCTCCTTTATTGACTACACTAATATAAATGCAGGAATGAAAATTGTCAAGACATGTCAATCACTATATCCTACTAAATTAAAGTACATGTATAAAGAAGAGGGGCCGCGGTGGCCTAGTGGTTAAAGTCGCCAACTTGTAATCATAAAAGCCTTTCACCTCCTAGGTTCCATTCCCGTCCGGGGCGGCCTAGTGTGAGAAAGTTGCCAGTGACTTGCTGTAGGTCGGTGGTTTACTCAGGGTATTCCGGTTTCTTCCACCAGTAAAACTGGCATGTCTAAATGACCTTAGCTGTTGATCGAACAATAAGCCCTTAACACAAAAAAAAAGTATAAAGAAGATATTAATAAAACTTCACACAAACCATTCATATTGACTGTTCTGAACTTGTACCTATGAATGAAATTTTGATCCAACCAAAGTTAAGGGAGTTATATTACCTCCCTTTATAATTAATGGCACATCCATTAAAAATGGAGTGGTGGAACTTATACCCTGATATCTCCTTAATTACTGAGTTGATTTAATTTACAACACTCTTTCGCTTGTGTGAAGGAAATATTATGAATTAAATGTGACCCCAATTTAAGGGAAGGTTAGTTACTTATATATATATATCCTATAGGAATGGAGTACTGGCACTTGTCCAGACTTAAGACATCTCCTAAACTACTGGAAAGTTTCCAAACGAAACTTAACAAATCTTTCATATTATTATTATAAACATGCATCTACAAATTCAAATGAAACTTTTATATGGCTCCATTTAGGGAGGATATGCCCCTTTAAAGACTTGGCTAATATGAATGGATTAACTTAAATTTTCAAGACGCTTCCTGTATAGATTTTTAACAAATTTAACATAATATTAGTCTGTGCATCTGCTTTCTCCAAGATTGTATCTTTTAACTTCTGGGTTGAGTTCATAAGCTTGAACATTGGAAGCAGGGGTGTCGGTCGCCATCTGGTGACAGTTAATGTTTTATTTTACCGTTTTGTTCTTAACTGACAGGCACGTTACTTGCTAGTGGGTCAGATGACTTGAACATTGTTCTATGGAATTGGATAAGAAATCGACCTGCCCTAGTCTATGACAGTGGTCACAGGAGTAATGTCTTTCAGGTTAGTAATAATATAATCTGACTTTAGATCTAGGCTATGGCATTGGACAATGAAATAATGTCTTTCATGTAAGAAATCGCCCTGCTCTAGTCTATGACTAGTACTGGTCACAGGAGAAATGTCTTTAAGGTAAGTAATAATCCGACTTTTAATCTAGGATATGACATTGGACAATAGAATAATGTCTTTCAGGCAAGAAAATGCTAAGCTGTAGTGTCAGACAGTGGTCACAGCTAAGAGAACGATCATAATAATGTATTTGATTTAGAAAATATTCGGCTCTAATCACTCACATTGGCGAAGAAGTATGGCCCCTGCTTGCAAAACCATATATAGGGGATGTTGTAACTTGTAACGCAGCACTCCATCTGTGATTTTGCTTCTTTGAGATTATATCAGTTTCTGAAAAAAAATTCAGTCAAGCTGTGCTCATAATGCCTTACTTGTGCTTATATGTACTTGTGTGAAGACCTCGCTTAGGATTGTTCTTTGGGCAAATTAAGGTCAAGGTCACAGTGGCTTTTAATACAATTTCTTCAAAACTAATAAACTAATTTCAACCAAACTTATATATAGTAGGATTAGTATTAAGGAAGCGTGACTAGATTATAGAGATTTAGATTTGTTCAATGAAGGGGTTGATCACCAGGGAGTGCCACTAGGGGCCAAAGATGGGGACTTTTGACAACATTTAAAAAATCATTCTTATATAACTAAAAGTTCTTCAGTTTATTGCTTGCATACATGTATATACAAATGAACATATTAACCTTGATGTTTTGAAAACTAAGTTCAAGTCTTGACCCTGGAGTCAAAATAAATTCACTGCTGTTGTGATCAGTTAAGTCAAAAACTTTACTTTCAAGAAAGGAAAGACTGTATTGAATTTGGAGTTTATATATAGGTCAAGAGTGAACTTGTTCCTCAGAATTCTTTTGGTAGATTACAATTTTTCTTGCAATCTTCCTATCCCTCTATTATTATATTGAAACATCTGGCTTACTTTCAACTGATCATGAACTTGCAAAGGTCTCATCAGGGGTTGCCTTTTTGGGGGCCAAAATGGGGAAAATTTGACACAATTTCAAAAACCTTCTTATAAACTAGATGGACAAGAGCTTAATCAATGGTTTGCATTAACTTTAGGGCATGGAAAACCATGTGTGCTCATTGTGTTACCCTGGGGTCAAAAATAGGTTACACATTTTGGGGGGTCAAAGTTCAGCACTATATATATAGCAAATATGTTAACTTTTCACATGTCCAAAACCAATAGACCAATTTATCCAAACTTGGTAGTAAGCTTAAATGTCCCTAGGGAAAGGGGATTCAAATGTGTTTAAATGAAGGGTCTTGGGGCCCCAGGGGGCCCAAATGGGAAATTTGCCAACATATCTAAAATCTTCTTATGAACTGATGGCCTAGAGCTGAATGTTCTGGTCTGTAGTAATTTTAGGGCACAGAGAACCAAATTTGTTCAGGGCATATGCATGACTCTTGGGTAAAAAAATAGAGTCAACACTATATATATAGCAAATATGTTAACTTGACCAATTTCATCTAAACTATTTAGAACCCATCCCTATGGGAAGGGGGTTCAGATTTGTTCAAATGATAGGGTTCAGCCCCCAGGGGATGCCACTTTATTATATAAGGGATCAAATTGGGAACATTTGACAAAATTTAAAAAATCTTTTTATAGACTACATATATATAGCTAGATGGCCAAGAGCAAACTGCTTCTGTATGTACTGATACAGTAGTAACTTTAGGGCATGGAAAACCAAGTTTGTTCTAGGCGTGACACAAGGGTCAAAAATAGGTTATGCATTTTGGGATTAAAGTTCAACACTATATATATAACACTATATATATATAATATGTTAAACTTTTTACATGTTTGTCTTAAATACTTGTCCAAAACTGCTAGAACCATTTCATCCAACATTGGTAGAAAGCATGACTGGGGGAAGGGGTTCAGAATTAATAAAATGATTGGGTTTGCCCCCTTGGGGGCCCAAATGTGGAAAATTTGACAAAATTTCAAGAGTCTACTTGTAAACTTGGAGGCCTAGTGCTTAATGCTTTGGTATGTACTTAAGGGCATGGAGAACAATTAAATTGAAGGCAGGACCCTTGGGTCAAAATTATTCAAATGCCAACAATTTACTTATAGGCCTAGATGGGCATTAAGGCCTGATGGGCATTTTGTTTATTCTTTATACTAAAATTTCTTCCACTCAATTTGGGGGGCCGCGGTGGCCTAGTAGTTAAAGTAGCCGACTTGTAATCATAAGAGCCTTTCACCTCCTAGTTTGATCCCCGTCTGGGGCGTGCTAGTGTGAGAAAGTTGCCAGTGACTTGCCGTAGGTCGGTGGTTTACTCCGGGTTCTCCGGTTTCCTCCACCAGTAAAACTGGCACGTCCGTAAATGACCTTAGCTGTTGATCGGACAATAAGCCCTTAATACAAACAAATCTACTCAATTTGGTTGTGCTGCAATTATTTTAGATGACATGTACACTTATCTTGTATCATAAAAAATCTGATTGTTCATGTATGTTTTCAAAATTGTATGAACAAAATTAATGTTTAGAAATCAATCCTTTATTTAGGCAAAATTTATGCCATACAGTGGTGATTGTCATGTGGTCAGTTGTGCCCGGGATGGACAAATCAGACTGGCTGAACTCTCTTTGACTGGTGTGTGTAAAGCAACAAAAAAACTAGCTCAACACAAAGGAGCTGCCCATAAGGTTTGTTGTTTATGTATAGTACCATGTATTGTGTACTTTCATCAGATTTCTTACCCCAAGAGCTGATTGCTCAAAGTGGAGTGAGTAAAGCAAAAATATCTTCTTAAATTACAGTAAGAGTGTAAAATTACAAGCTTAGTTTATAAATAATTTTTTCTTCTGTGGTTTGTTAATCTTACAGTATTCTTATTAAAGAACATAATAATAAAATGTAAGATGCGTTGTATTGTATCTTCAGTAAACTGATCTTGAGCTGTCTGCATCATAATCTTTATACAATCTGAGTACATACATGTAGAAAAATTTTGTTGTTGTAGTTGGCCTTGGAGCTGGATTCACCTCACATTTTCTTGAGCTGTGGAGAGGATACTGTGGTTTATGAAGTAGATTTACGACAAGAAAAAGCCAACAAGTATGACATATGGCTATTACTCCTCCAAAAAGAACCAAGATTATATCAAATTGATAGGAAATTTTGTAAACCTTGAGTGTTAAAGAATTCTAAAATTCCTTAAAGTGTGATCTCCGTTTGCAATTTGTGGATATCCAGAGCATGACTGCAGGATTTTTTTTCATAATAAAACTGGAAAATTAATTTTTCTATTATTTTATTAAATTTTTAACTTACATGACTTGGAAAAAAAGACTAAGCTTTTAAATTAACTCTCCAATTTCTCACTTTTACAATGACTTTTTCAGAAAGAAACAATAAAATTTCAGATTGATATGCCGACATACCTTATTTTGATGGATGAAGAAGTTAAAATATCTTTAATTGATTTCAGACTTGCCATGGCAAAAGAGAATAATAAGAAAGTGCCATTATATTCCATTCATTCCAACCCAGTTAATTCCTTTGAATTCTGTGTCGGTGGTAGAGATCATTTCATCAGGTAGGTACAGCAACTATTGTAATAATTATTGTAATAGTTATACCCAGCGCAAAGAAGTGTGTCTATCTGTCCATGAATCTGGTAAGCCAAACTCCTCCTACACAATTTAGTAAATTTCAATAAATTTCACACAATGGTAGTTCACCATATGAAGATGTGCATGAAGAAAAATATATCTGTTCTGACTATTTCAAGGGGAGAATTAGACTTGAGCATTTACATGTCATGAATCTTGTAAGCGCAACTCCTCCTACACCGTTCAATGGAATTCCATAAATTTCACACAATGATAGTTCATCATATGAAGATGTGCATGAAGAAAAATATTTCTGTTCAGACTATTTCAAGGGGAGATAATTAGACTTTAACATTTACATGTCATGAATCTTGTAAGCGCAACTCCTCCTACACCATTATATGGAATTCAATAAAACTTCACACAATGATATTAAACCATTTGAAGATGTGCTTGAAGAAAAATATTTTCGTTCAGACCATTTCAAGGGGAGATAACTAGACTTTAATATTTACATGTCATGAATCTCGTATTTGTTTGTGTGTGTTAAGGGCTTATTGTCCGATCAACAGCTAAGGTCATTTACGGACATGCCAGTTTTACTGGTGG
>JAUMGZ010009787.1:0-20366 GCA_032359645.1 Pododesmus macrochisma | reverse complement strand
CCTCCTACCCAGTAATGCTTAGCACTTAGCAGGGAGCGAGACGATTGCCCTTATTTTATCGTCTTAGGTTTTGACGCGACCGGGATTCGATCCCACGACCTGGGAATCTAGCACCACTTTTCCAGCACGAAGCGAACGCCCTAACCACTGGTCCACCGCGCTGGTCCTTTATAGTTGAAAATTCAAACAAAAAAACATTTTATAAGTCCTTCATATACACATATAATCCAAATAAAAGGATAGACATACAAAAACACAATAGAAGCTAATTGGGCCGTAATTCCCATCTAATATGTGGTCCCCTACATTGCATACGCTGTTTATGATATCACGTTCAGGCCTTTAACTGACTTAATTATTTTCAATTTTGACATCACATTGACACCCCTGACAACCATGCTTCGTAATTGGATTCTCGGTCCCCTTTAAAGCGAAAGTAACTTTTGGTTCAGCAGTTGTTAAAAAATTAGCAAGATATCTAAAAAGGTCTAAACAAATCAGAAGCCTTGCTGAAGAGTTAAATAGAGGTTGACCAATGTAGGACAAACTTCATAAATGGGCGTCCATTCGGTAAATTTTAGCAGACACAACTCTACGACAGGTATTACATTCAAACATTGCCAGATTTATCTAACATGCATGTTCTTACCAGCCAATACAAAAAAGAAAAAACACAGTCACTAGTGGATTTAAAAGGATACTATTTTACACTTTAATACCTGATCTTTGAGTTTGTGTGCTTGTCTTATATTGCCGGACATTATGGCTCTCATCACAAATTAATAAGTAAGTCCGTCAGTGTGTCCGTCTGCCTGTTTTTGATTATACTAAACTATATATACAACTACTTCATCTTTAAGTCGTGTCTGCTGACAAGAACTTGACTGTATCAAACAGTTGTCCGGAGTAATACGTTAACAGTGTGTATTTTGACTGAGCGTTCACCTAAAGTGTTGGTAAGGCCATTTTTATAGTATTAGTGGAGTGTGGATTTTGTCCTTTACACTCGAAACTCCTAGATCCCATCCCTTTGGTCTGTAATATCAGTGTTTCCTTCACTTTCAATCTTCTCCTCGTGGATAATCAGTTTTTCTATTTACCTGTTGTCGGTAGTAGTAAATACGAAAAACGAAGACGATATTTAAAAACCGTAAGACCATGGACATGGGCAAACAAAGGGAAAACGTAGGACACACACACACACACACACACACACACACACACACACAAACAAAATAACCAAATATACATTTATTAACTAAAAATGGAAACAACACAAACTTCTATTAAAAAACTAGAAGTGAAACCAGGTGCTCGCGATATGGTAAGCGTTTCCTGCTACACACGTGTCACCCGCCGCGATGCTGCCGTGTCATTCAGTTGAGGGGGCAGAAATACGGTAGCCGAAATGTCAATCAGTCAAGCACACACATTTAGAATACAGGTTAGTTCGCTGAAGGTATAAGGAGGCATTTCAGACAAATATTGGCATGATCTATTATTGCCAGAGGCGACATAATACAACGGTGTTTGTGGTCACATGAATCATATATTTCTCTTTAAGGCAATACGCGCGTAAGAAAACTACTTAATAAATTGTTTTACTTTTTGCCATGTACATTGCATATTCATTGCTAGATACTTTGCCAAGTTTTGAGAAAAATTCAACGTCCACTTATAAATGAAACCTCAAAATCATGAAACAGCATAAAGGTGACAATCAGTATAATAAAAAATTGTCGTACATTTTCCGAAATTTTTGTTAAATCGATTTTATGTATTATAATAAATAATTTTTAAACTTTGTGAAATTTCATAAAAAAATTAAATATAAGAAAAATTGCTTGATAGATTTCCCAAATTTTGCTTTATATTGAAAACTCTATTGTAAATAAGGTTGTAAATAAGGATTAAAACTCAAGAAACAATGTATCAATTTTTTTTTCACCCCCGAGTTGCCTTAAGTATATTTTGAAAATTTTCTTTTCCTTCGTTTTCTAAGCATTTTTTTGAGGCAACCACTGATACTAATCTCTGCACCAAGGCCCAGTAACAACTAAAAAACCAGCGTTTGTTTGTTAAATGAACTTTTATGACAGAAACAAACATATAGTGTGACTTATGTCAATCAATTTTTCTTTGTGAACGTGCTCAATTTAAATGTTCATATCTCTGTATTGTTGACCAGGAAGTGTTTGCAACGTCACTGTTATCGATGTTGTGGATTGAAAATACAATAATTACTTGTATTTGGGATTAGCCTTATTACATTCACGCATTAGTACGTGTTAAAATGCTTAATTTGTCGACGAGAAAGAGACACACAAATTAAAATATGCGTTGCATTGCTTAACAACGCACTTTGAAGTGCATTATATAGATTAATACGTCTCCCGAGTTCGTCTACCTGCTGCTCAAATTACGCAATAATATTCCCTATAAAACTATATGCTAAACGATTTTAATGCCGCAATTGTGTACTTTTCACAATAACTAGTGTTGAGAATTGTTGTGGCGTCAATCTGTTTCTTTTATTCTGGTGCTGAATTGTTTGATGTGACTACTGTTGGTTTGTCAATGTCTCTTGATCACAAATTTAGGCTATTTAAACACCATATATAATTAATTCAACGTGCAAGAGAATGTCTCTCTTGTCTCTCTGATTTATAGATAAGGCATTTCTTCTTAAGGTGCAAAATAGAATGCGATTTGAATAAAAGGAAATGACGGCTAAAGAAACATCCAGGGCAATAAAACTCTTTAAACAATAAACCTCACACACAGATTTTATTTTGTATCTTTGAGATATTATATTTATGGGTGGCCTGTTTAAGTTTTCAACGTTTATATAATATATCACATCACAAAAAACGAGGCAGGTAAACTACCACAGCAGAAGGCGTAAGGGCATTCTTTCAATGGATTGAATTGTATAACTGATCTATAGTAATAACGAAAAACAAGACGAAATTAAAAGACATAAGGTTTTTGACATGGTCAAATAATGATTAAAGTGGGACGCACACAGAAAAAAAATCAACAAAAAACATTTATTAACGAAAATGGCAACATCGTGAACTTCTATTAAGAGACTAGAAGTGACACCAGGTGCCCGCGAAGGAGTAAGCGTTTCTTGCTATATTTATATCACCTGCCGCGATAAGGTGTCTAGCACAGGGAAGTGGCGTGTTGAAAGACTAACAGGGAAAAATCAAGTGACGGGATAGGAATAGAAGAGGAAAAAAGTGTCGAAGTGTCAAGAAATTAAAACAATAGAAATAGTGTCACAAACAGTAAACACTCGTGACCGCATACTCCAGCAGAGATGACATCATAATATTGTTACATATATTAAAAAGAACTTAATAAAAGGAGGCGGTATCAGGAAAAAACATATTGCCAAAAGTATTTTGATCTAGAACTATAAACTGAAACGGAAACAAGTTGAATAATATAAGAGAAAAACAAAATCAACCATTTCCGAACAGACGTACAGCGGAAATGAATATGAATATACAAGACTGATGAGAAACACATTCTGAAGAGCTAAAACCATGATGTCTTAATATTTGATTATGACGTACACTACAAATTGTACAGGAAAGATAATGCTAAAACTAAAATGGCAACAATATATCCAAACCCTATTCTACGTGTGAGAGGACTTCGTAAAAATGCCAGGCCTAGCTACGAATCATATGCCACTAACGGAGGCTCAATAAAAAGTTATAAAGCAAAAGAGGAGGGGGTTGTTAAAGAATTCCGATGTTAAAAAAGGACAAATACCATACTTCAGCAAAGATATCAAAAAAGCTTTGTCAACAATTAAAGTAAACACAAATGTATCAATCAACCCATTGTTCGGCAGCAGAGGATTATTATCAAATTGCCCGACAACATTCCTTTCATGAACACAATAAACTATGATCTTCTAACCAACTATTTCGTCAATGCATTCCTCTCATATTGTTATACAATTTACTCTCAAATCTACACATTGTTGCTGTCATAAGTGATGCAAATGCGTATAATTGATCTCAATTACAGTCATTATTGTTGCATGATTCTTTGTCAAAATCAATTTGCAGTTATACAATACATACAATTGGGTAACTGCTATTATGCGTTTTACCAAATTGGGTAATTATGTCACAGAGAGAATTCGGTTGTTTTGTACTAATTATAACGATATTTTAATTTGTGGATCATATCATGTTTGTAATATTACCTGAACGAAAGGGATTATCATTACAGCTTTTTAGCCCAACAAAATAGCTCCTCAAAAATATACACCAATTGATCTACTCCATAATTGGTGTTTAAATAGCATAAATTTGTGATCAAGAGACATTGACAAACCAACAATAGTCACATCAAACAATTCAGCAGCAGAATAAAAGAAACAGATTGACGAATTGGAATTTAATCCACTGAGTTACGTAATTGACACTAAAATACCAGTCTTTGTACTATAATTGTTTAAAGCCGATCGTTAGTTATCGTTGTCGTGTTTATGAGATTTTTGATCGTTGATAAATATGTTTGAAGCCAGAGTTATTTTAAACCACTCTTATCTCATTCCTGATAAGTTCATGTGTTTGTGTTGCCTCTACGCGGCCGGACAAATCTTCCTTATCTAGTGGAATAAGCAGTTATGTGGAACGTATTGTAATTGTTAAAAAACAGTTTATCTCTATTAAACCGTTACGCATATCTATACTTTTATATTTATTTTTTATCTTTCAATATCAAATCATTTGTTAAACATATCCAGTAAGTGCACTTGTACTTTGCACATACGCGACAATAAACAATGTAGTATTGCTTACTTGCATCGGAGTCATTCAAGATATCAATCAATACATAAACGTCATCGAGGGGTAGTTCTTCCGTAATTTGATCTAGCATAGCTAACAAATAATTGACTATTGCAACAAAGCGCACGATACATTGAATACGATATGTCCTCTGTTGATTGATTAGCTTGTATAAGTAGTTGTAAAAGTCCTCAAGAGAAGACAAATCGTTGCGATATATTACTTCACACATAACATGTCACAGGTAAGTTTCTTTGTTTTAATTATAACTTTTCGTTATTTATCACTAAGGTATTAGAACTCAGCGATAAAGAATGTTACCTTTAAAAGAGGATGCTATGAAGTTTCAAATTAACGAGGATTTGCATTCTATTGCAAATTGTGAAAAAAACATATTTACGCATCTTCAAATTATGGTTTGCATAACGCACAATGCCATTTTACGGTTAATATAAGAGGATTGTTTGACATTTTTCGGCTTTATTTTTATCTTAGTAAAAAAACGGACACAACCAATGTTTCTAAATCTAAATTGTTTGACAAGGTAGTAGCTGTTCTCGAAATGTTTTTTGATATAGTTGTATGTGTCTTAAACGTTGGTTTAGTTTTCTCGGTCGTCCGTCTGTAATGTAGTAAATCGAAAAACCAAGATGATAATTCTAAGCCGTAAGTCCATGGACAGTGGCAAACAATAAGAAAACGTTGGACATACACAGAAAAAATTAAAAAAATTACATTTATTAACTACAAATGTAAACATCAGGAACTTCTATTAAAAAACTAGAAGCGATACCAGGTGCTCGCGATGTGGTAAGCGTTTCCTGCTACACCTGTGTCACCCGCCGCGGTGCTACCGTGTCAATCCGGTGTATGGTAACCCTTTCCACTGTTTAAAACGGAAGCAATCTAATCCAGACGCAACTCTTCCTTAATTTACAGTAGTTATAAAAATAATCACACTTCTTATTGACCAGATAGTTTTAAGGAATAATGACGAATCTAAAAATACTCTAGTGTACCCATCTATGTATTTATTACCTTCTACCTTTTATATCGCTATACATAATTAGTTAATATGAAACTGACCACATGTATCTCTTAGAAACCATTGTGACACTACAAAAATGTTGTGTAATATAGAGGAGCAAAATTAGTTCCTTCTTTTTCGTAAGCAATGCAACGTCGTTTCGCTAAACATAAGCACGTTGCTGTCATTCACTCAATTTAAATATTGTTACAACAAATGATTGAAATATTAACCTTAAGTTAAACAGTTAAACAAATAACTAGAACCTTGATAAGGTAATAAATAAATTTGTCCGCATGTACGGCATAGCCTTTTGTCATACCTACCCAGAGTTTGACAACTTACCGTGGTTGGGAGATTTGAGTGTCTCGATTACCCGTAAAGATATCCTGTCGGGAACTTGTGTTCCTGTTAATTTGTTTGTTTAATTAGCAATTCCAGAGTATTTCACACATATCGTGACAAAAGACCAAAGGAGAAAAACGAAAGGATAGGACAGGAAGAGAAGCGGTGACAGAAACAGGCTAACAAAGCAATAGGGATATCTCAGAAAGAAGGATAGGAATACAAAAAATGCAACCTGAATCGTGCCTCCGATAAATGTGATATTTATAAGAGGAAGGAACCAAACTCCGTGTGAACTACCCCGTCGCGAACCCCAGATCTTGCTCGAAGCTGCTGTCATTAATGGACGCAAGAGAAGAATAAGCCCATAAAACGATGCTTCCGTCTACTCTTCTATCGAACGTTACTTTGGGATCTTTATTGTGCATTGGGGTTACAAATACCTGTACAAGGGACCGCCAGTTTAGCGTCACCTCCAAAGGACGTCCCGATCTTTGTTTGGTCTCTACCTTTAAACTTGTCTGACTTTGGTGACCCTAACAGGAACATAATATCTCCAGCATAGCTCTCCAGGTCATTGAGACGTGCAAACCTCCCTACCACGATAAGGTGTCGAGCACACGGAAATGTGTTCCTGTTAAGGTCACCCTAGTTTTGCAAGTTGAAGGATAGAGACCAGATAAAGATTAGCACGCCCTTTCATAGGGTACGCTAAGCTAGCGGTCCCGTATACAGGGATATTTAACCCCCTGACACGATAAAGATCATCATGAAAAGTTCGACAGAAGAGTAGCGGAAACGCCATTGCATTGGCTCATCCCTCTATCTGAGTAAATGCATATTTGGTTCTCTTTTGCACGTTATCCTTTTGTTTGCACTTTTCCATGGACTTTTATCTTTTAAATATTGTTTTTGTTTTTCGTATTTATTACTTTATTCTGTTTTCTTGTTTATTGACATACATTTTATCTATCATTATTATATGTTATATGTTAACGACATGTTTTTACACATAACGTAACAACATTTCAATGCAATATAAATATATTAAAAACGTTATCTACACAGCAACCTCTTGGTGGTGATGTTATGTAGTATAAATATTTTTTAACAGGACGCACTTAACATGTATTGCTTATTCAAAGTACGAATTAATCAAATCCTACATTTATTAACAATTGTTTCATTGACAGCCTAATGCGTGTGATCTTGATCTTGTTTGTACTACTAAGATTCTTTGTTTGATATGTTGACATGATGGCTGACTAATACCCGCCTTCAGCAAAGTTCTGTTTTACATGACACCAGCTATACTTACACCTATTTTGTAAAATGATCTTACCTCCAAAAACATAGACGGATTTACAAAGTTAGAATAAACTCTAACCGCGAAAGGCATTCAGAATAACATCAAACCAAGCAAATGATTAAGAGAACATCGCCTCTTACCCAAAGCCAAAATACGAATAAACCGTCAGCAAGGGCTGAAAATGGAAACTGAATTAAGAATGCACCCCAAAAATAAAAACTACGTAACAAAAAGGAGGGGCTGGGGATTATAATTCCCGATGTTATTGAAGGACAAAAGCCACACTCTAATAATTCTAAAAAAAATAGCTATCAGCAGACTGGAACATAAATAAACACAACGTTGTTTTCCTTCAACTCCATCGGAAACTTCAGAATGAAAACGTTCTTGAACATGGCCTGAATTTTGGTATCTTGTCATTTCAAATCTTCTTGCTCTCTGCTAAGCGTTCAGCAATACTAGGTAGGAGGAGGACTGGTAGGCTTGGTGTCAGGATAATGTGACCGAGTGAAGTATTATGACAATGTGTCTGCGGCATGATATTTCAATGAGACAGCACTATAACGTCGCCATCAGTGCGCTCAGTCACAAGCAAACACCGTCTCGATATGACTTATAAATGAGTTAAAAGGACGATTTGCCCCAATAAACAACCAAACAAGTACTATTGTAGTTCGTTTCAGCGTGTAACCAAACTATATTCCAAGGAAATATATGACTAATCATTATATTAGTCTTCTTCTAACTATTCATCCTGTGTCTTATGGTGATTGTAATGCTTTAATATCAATGACACATTTCAAGTGATGGCTGATAGCTGTTGATATGTTGCTAGGCTTTAAATCTTTGAAGGGGTCCTCTCACGCAGAGAATTGAGATTTTTTGTCTCATAAATATTTATATATACTAGCGGCCAGTTTATGTGTAAACTCATACTAAAATCTACGAAAAAAAGCGATGATTTTGGTTTCGAATTATAAATTACCAATGGCTTGATGGAGCTTTTCCACGATTTCCATCATACGGCATTTTAATTTCTCAATTACTTCGCTGTGCTCGAGCTTGTTCAGATGTCAGTGACTTTCATTCTCATAATATTGACTTTACCACCAATCTTATTTTTCAGGGGTATCGATATCATAAACTACGTAAATCATTTGGCAAGTTTTATAAAAGATCTCGGGAGATTCTTTTGAAATATGGTCAAATTAGTATTTCCCCGTATGTAACTAGGGGCATTTCACAACCCTAATTTTATGGAGATCTTGTTTACAAACGTAGGAGGATTAAAAACAACCCTAACATATCTTCTGCTGCTACTAAATTTTTTAGAAAATTAGTTAAACGTAGCTATGATCCTCTTAAAGTGAGACGCGCTACATGCCTAGTATTGGGTCTATTTACCACTTCTTACTGGCATAGACTTTGGCATTGCACACCTTCTAATAATACTTTGCATGGTTAATTATGTATGCGCTCACACTGACGTTATAGCAATAACTTGAGCCAGTTTAGTTTTTACCCTTGCCACAATACTGGGTGAGTGTTATCTCTCCTTCGGTCCCGATTCCCTTCCCCTTTTTGTATTCCTGTCAGTTTAAGTGTTGCTGATGTAACTCTGAGAGCACACTGATTGTTCGTTTATGTCACTATTAATCTATAAATCTACTACGTATAAGCCACTTTTTTTAGCTTTGTGCTTCTTGGCTATGTCCAATTTTCGTGTTTCCAAGTGCCTTTTGTAAATACATTATATGAATTTTATGAACAATTGATGAGGGCGGTAAGTTGTAAAAATGCTTAACAGCGCGATGGAGTGTATTTATTAAAAACTTAAATGTATGTCTTTACCTAACATTTCTAGTCTCATGCGGCAAGTGGCAAGTGGCAAGCGGCAAGTGGCCTCATTAACCGGTTTAACCACACCACCTGGTTTCGTGCTGGCTGACCGTTCTAGGTCGGTCCGCACTCATTACAAATCTTGAGGATTGTTGTGGTGTCATTTTAATTCCTTATATCTGGTGCTTAATTTTTTTTGATGTAGTTATTGTTTGTCAATGTCTCGTTCTGTTGATTCCACTCATACTGTGTTCTGCACGATTTTATTTTCAGTAAAATAGAATACTTCTGTTCAGTCAAGCATTAAACGATGAGTGCGAATGCTGATTACCAGGAAGAAGCTCGGGGTCAAAGGTATGAATACGATTTACTTTATGTATTAGAATTGTATTAATCTTCACTTAAATGGCAAAAATAACCAGATTATCTGTATGTAATTTAACTCAATATATATGTCCAGTTTGTCAGCAATCGTAAGCGTTAGTGCATAATTATTGTAATGTATTGAACAATCAATGCAATCGTCGCAAACAAATTCAAAATTCTTTTATATGATAAAAATGTTACACCTTTTTGGGAAAACAGTGTGAGTTGAATCAACAGAACGAGAAACCTTGACAAACAAACAATAACTGTACAAAAAGTACAAAAACTGGAACATCTAAAGGGTCCCAAGCATTATATAAACACATTTATTACAAATCATACCCCTCCCCCCTGCGAACAAAATATATATGCTATACAGTGACAGGACGAGATGAAACGAAATTTTCAATGAATTAAGAATTATTTGTTCAATGGTGCATCAACAGTCTTTCTCAAATCATGAAGTAAGTTTCTTATGTGATTGGGTTTAAAGGACACCAGAATTAAGTGCCAACTCAGAAAGATGTATTATTAGGATTGCTTTATTCCTTTCGGATTTTTTTTTAACTCGGATATTCATTATCAATTACTTACATCGCTTTTTGTTTGTCGTGTTTTTTTAATGTGGTAATTTAATCTACAATTAGTTTTCGATGGCAAGTTTTATAGTTTAGGTTAAATGAACTTTTTTTTTCAATATTAGAACACTTATAACTTTAGAGGATTTAGATGGAAGAGAAGATCCATATGAAAGGTACGTAACATATCATAAATATCTTATAACACGGAAACATCGCGGCGGGTGACACATGTGCCGCAATAAACGCTTACTCAAATGCGAGCACCTGGTTTCGCTTCTACCTTTTTAGTTCATCTGGACAAATAGTCCAAGGTGGACTTTTCTCATACAAATCCCGTCAGTCGTCCGTCCGTCCGTCGTAAACTTTTCACATATTCGACTTCTTCTCCTAAACCCCTGGAACAATTTAATCCAAACTTGGAAGGAAATATCCCTAGGGGAAGGGGATTTAGATTTGTTCACATAAAGGGACTGGGCCCCCAGGGGGCAAAAAGGGGGGAAATTTGACAAAACTTAAAAAATCTTCTTCTAATAAACTAGAAGTCCTAGAGCTCAATGTTTAGGTATGTAGCAACTTTAGGGCACGGAGAACCAATTTTGTTCAAGGCGTGACCCTGTGGTCACAAATAAGTTACGCATTTTTTGGTCAAAGTTCAACACAATAAATTATAGCAAATATGATACTTTTCACATCTGTGACTTCTTGTCCAGTACTTCTGCACTAATTACATCTAAATTTTGTCTATGTCATCCTTAGGGGAAGGGGGCTCAGATTTGTTCAAATGATGGGGCGCAGTAACCAAGGAGGGTCACTTGGGGGCCAAAATGGGAAAAAATTTGATAAAATTTCAAATATCTTCTTATAATTAACTAGAAGGCCTAGAGCTTAATGCTTACGAAGTAACTTTAGGGCATGGAGAACCAAGTTTGTTCAAGGCGTGACCCTCGGGTCAAAAGTTTTCAAATGCCAAAAATTTACATATAGGCCCATTTCATTCAGATGGACGTTAAAGCCCAATTGGCCTCTTGTATATAGAAGTTCTTGATGTTTCCTGTTCAAGTCAATAATTGTGTTTTTTCTTTTTGCCGCGTGAGTCCCGTGGTTTTCTTTTATTTATTATCGACCATGGTCTTATGGCTTTTGAATATCGACTTGGTTATTCGTGTTCACTACTTTAAAATAATTTTACATCGTAATGCAAATAAGTATTGACAAACACCAATATATCTAGCTAAGGCATATAAAGTAGTTTTGTAGGTATAAACCATTGTGCAATGACATGTACATATACTCACTTGCAACTTGATATGAGGAGAACACGAAAATAACGTAACGTGATAATCAGTGCACACTTTAATAAAGATTGTTTAAAACTTGGAGACAAATGACGGGGTAAATGCACAGATCGACACAGAAATTGATATACATGTAATACTATATTTAAATCAATATATAATTAGAATATTCAACCAGGGTTATCGCTTCGTTTTGACACCAAACACTTGTCTGTAAATTTATTATCGTTCCGTTGGTTCTACGCGCCATTGGTAATGAATATTCAACAGAAAGTTTATGTAAGCGAGTCGCATGATTATTCAGACCACCAACACAAATAGAAAGAGAAGTGAGAACTTGTGTTTTTGTTTATGATTTATAAACTGGTATATTAGCATGATAATTATATTCTCGATGACCGGTTTAGAACGTTACGATGAATTTATTAGGTCACTAGTGACCTATATATTGTGATAACCTTTCGTCCGTTGTCGTGCGTCGTCCGTAAATCATATTTTCGACTTCTCCTCAGAAACCGTCAGTTAGATTTTGATGAAACTTGGTACTTATCATCAGCCTATGGTAGGGATCAGAATGTATACTCAAGAAGGGACTGGCTACACAGGGGGCTGAGGGGCGGGGCCATATGGGGTCACAGAGTACAAAACCTTCAAAAGACATCATCTCTGAAACTAACAGACCAACCTTTCACAAAATGATGCTTAAATGATGAGGATCAGAATTATTCTCCAGAAGGGGCTGACCTCCCAGGGGCATGAGGGATGGGGCCATAAGGGGTCACATTGAGTAAAATTCTACAAAGACATCTCCTTTGAAAATTGCATGAGATTTTGACAAACCTTTCACAAAATGATGCTTAGATGATGAGGATCATAATGTATACTTGAGAAGGGGCCAGTCCCGTGTGGTCAGAAGGGGTCACAGAGTTAAAAACCTTCAAAAGACATCTCTGAAACTTATCGATGGATTTTAACCAACCTTTTACAAATGATGCTTAGATAATAAGGATCATAATACATACTCAAGAAAGGACTGACCCAAAGGGGAGCTTTAGGGCGATGCATAAATCACAAGGGGCCACAGGATACAAAAACTTCAAAAGACATCTCCTTTGAAACTTACTGGTGGATTTCGACATACCTTTTTCAAAATGATGTTTTGAAGATGAGGATCGAAATTTTAAACTCAAGAAGAGGGACAACCCCGCAGGGGGCTCAGGGGCAAGGTGATAAGGGGCTAATTATGCAAAACCTTCAAAAGACATCTCCTGTGAAACTTACTAGTGGATTTTGACCAACCTTTCACAAAATGATGCTTAGATGATGATAATGATCAGAATTTAACTCCAGAAGGGGCAGACCCTCCAGGGGGCTAAGGGGTAGGGCCATAAGGGATCACAATGAAAAACCTTCAAAAGACATTTCTGAAACTAACTGGTGAATTTTGACTAACATTACACAAAGTGATCCTTTGATGATGAGAATCAGAATTAAACTCAAGTAGAGGTGGGGGAGGGGAAGGTTCATAACGGGCAGGGCAATCTTTATTTAGATGATGACTTGTAAAAATGTTTGACCTGGATTTCTCAGGTGACCATTAAGGCCCTATTGGCTTCTTGTTCTGTTATACTATTTAAAGTAAACCATTGATAATTAATATAGACATTCAAAGAAATTATGGCTGACACTATATCACAGTAACTATAATGATCCCAGCACTCTTTAGGCCGCATGTGTAGTAACTTTTGGGCAGGGGCAAGTTGTTTTTAATAAGAATAGAACTTTGATATTTATACCCCTACTTCAACAAAGTGGGTGGTATATAGTGTTTGCCTTATTTGTCTGTCAGTTTGTGTGTCCGTTCGTCCCAAAAGTTTCCAGAGTATATCTCCCATGTTTTTTCACATATTGTAATGAAACTTAGTATAAGGGTACTTGTGTGGAAGGTGGTGTGTCACGTACCATAATTAGGTCACTGCGACCTCTACCTTGACCTTTGACCTACATTATTGAATATTTGTGTTTGGACAGTTTCGGAGCATATCTCCCATATTTTTTCATATATTTTAATGAAACTTAGTATAAGGGTACTTGTGTAGAAGATGGTGTGTCACATACCATAAATAGGTCACTGTGACCTCTACCTTGACCTTTGACCTACATTATTGAATATTGGTTTCGGAGCATATTTCCAATGTTTTTTCATGTATTGTAATGAAACTTAATACAAGGGTACTTGTGTAGAAGATGGTGTGTCGCATACCAAAAGTGGGTGGCTGCGACCTCTTCCTTGACCTTTGACCTACATTATTGAATATTGGTTTCCGTAGCATATCTCCAATGTTTTTTCACGTATTGTAATTGGTATTTGTGTTGAAGACGGTGTGTCGTGTACCAAAAGTAGGTCACTGTAACCTCTACCTTGACCTTTGACCTACATTATTTAATATTGGTTACCGAAGCATATCTAAATATTTTTCCATGTATTGTAATTAAGCTTAATACAAGGGTACTTGTGTGGAAGGCCGAATGTAGCGTACCATAGTTAGGTCAAAACGACCTCTACCTTGACTGTTGACCTACATTATTGAATATTTGTGTCCGAACACTTTCTGGAGCATAATTCCCATGTTTTTTACACCTATTGTAACGAAACTTAATACAAGGGTACTTGTGTGGAAGGCGGTGTGTCACATCCCAAGAGTAGGTCACTGTAACCTCTACCTTGACCTTTGACCTACATTATTGAATATTGGTTTCCGGAGCATATCTCCAATATTTTTTTACATATTGTAATGAAACTTAGTATAAGGGTATTTGTGTGGTAGGTGGTGTGTCACATACCATAATTAGGTCACTGCGACCTCTACCTTGACCTTTGACCTACATTATTAAATATTTGTATCCGAACAGTATCCAGAGCATATCTCCCATGTTTTTAGTCCCCCACCGGTTCCGGAGGGGACTATAGGTTTTCGCCTGGTCATTCTGTCTGTCTGTCCGTACATCCACTCTCTTGTCAGGGCTATTTTTTTTCCACACCATTTGACCCAGCAACCTTAAATTTGGCACAAAGGTACAACTTGGAAAGGCAGAGTGTAGGGTAAAAAAACTTGGGTCGTGGGGCCAAGGTCAAGGGGTCAAGTCTTAGTTTTTGTATGCTTTCACTTGTCCGGGCCATATCTTCCACACTATTTCACACAGCAACTTCAAACTTGGCACAAAGGTATAACTTGAGAAATTTGACATATCTGTATATCAAATGGACCACTTGCCTAATGGTAAGACTTGCTCACTGCTTATTCCAAATAGGCATAGTAAGCTGTTAGGTTTAAGGTTCAGTTTGTGAGCCATATAAAGAAAATGGCTTCCCCTTCAGCTATTTACTGTTGGGTATCCTGGTTTGACTAAATAAAATGCCTTTCTAGGAGCAAACTGTATCCAGTGGTATATTCGATTACAGGGTACGAATGTGTTTCTAGTTATGTATAACTCTGGTTTGTATATAAAAATATTATATATATATTAAAATATAAAGATCTTTAAGGAGTGAACACCAAATTAAGATATTTCCGAACATATTCTGTAAATAATATCAGGATAGAACATTTTGTGAAGTTTAACAACACAGCATTATCCAGCTCAGTGCACTATAAATATTTAGTAAAATATCATGACTTTGTGTGTACTTTATTAACGTTTAAGTTTTGACAACAATAATAATCTTGATAGGTCTCAACTATTTATACAGTTAGTTCAATATATCAATCAATGATCAAATATAATATGATTGATGAGTAATAAGTGAAGCCTGTAAAGTGCTTCTTGTGGATTTGAGTAAGTTGATAAATGTTAAGCAGAAATTTTTGTTAATATTTTTTTATTATTTTATTTTCAAATAAGGCCATTTTTCTAGTCTTTTAACTTCTGTTCAGGACTTATCGAAATTTAAAATATATTGTAAAATAAATTTTTCTCATTGTTTATGATTTAATGCAAAATATTTTTTGTTGTAGAAGCAAAATTTAAGTCCCAATTTTCTGATTTTATAGCACTTTTTGATTGTGTCATTTTCACTGCTGTTAAAAACTACAGTTAATACATAAACAGGTGATTACCTTCCGAGCCTGTGTTTTCTCCATATCCATCTTCTCTGGGAAAGCTAAACTGACGACACACCACTGAAAATCTGAAGAAAAAAAGGCCCATTAGGTCAATCTGAATAAATAGGTCTTTTAAAGTTAATTTTTGGCATTTGAATACTTTTGACCCCAGGGTCATGCATTGAACAAACTTGGTTTTCCATGCCTTACAGTTACTATGGTACATACTAAAGCATTACCGTAAGCAATAGCCTTTCTAGTTTATAAGATTTTTGAAATTTTGTCAAATTTTCCCCTTTGGGGGCCCTCAAGTGGCACTTCCTTGGAGCTGAGCTCCTTCATTTAAAAAAATCTGAATCCCCTTCCCTAAGGGATACTTCCTACCAAGTATTGTTTTGTGCTTTCGGAGAAATTTAAAGTTAAGATTTGTAAAATCATTAGTTTTCATATTACTATGTCTAAAAACTAAACTAAATCTCTTTTAGATGAATAAATAAATATACCATTACATTGTACTGATATAGACAAATGTATGTGTAAAATGGGGGTATCTCACCATACAACAAGACAATGTTAACCTTTACTCATACAGATATGCTGCTGAATTCTTGTAGAAGCATCAAGTCAAAAACAGAATACATCTGTCTGTGTAATAGTGCAATAGATTTATTACACTGAAGACCTTTTGTAAATCATGTGAGGTAAATAAAACCAAACTAGTGTAGTGAGTTTAAAAATTGTGATGTCATTAGGAGCAATAACTTTGCACATGTTGAATTTACTCAGTGGATATGGGTTTTACTTGCCCAATACTTCACCATTAACATGGGATGTCAATTACAATTCAAAAGATTTCTGTCCGAGGCCATATAATAATGGACACAGGCAGAAATATGATCTACACATGGACATTATATGGTTTTCTTAACTCACTTCATGGATGACACTGAACAAACATGTACAGTAAATATTTATCCAGATTTATAAAGGTTGTCAAGCAAGATACAATTCTTGTTAATGCATTGATTGAGCTGTCAAATTATTTTTGTTCAAATTCTTACCTTAAATTTCATTTGTTTCTAAACTTTGTGCTTTTACCAGATACGAAGTACAGATTTTCTACAAATTTCAGCATTATCTGGGTTTTTTTTGTTGTTACAAATTTCCCTTTATAAATCTACATAGAAAAACTCTTAAATATCTAACAAAAGCTGTTAGAGAACAGCATAGCTGGCCTATTAAAAGCAATTTTGAAATGAGTGTGAATCGTAACGGGGCCATTACAGGATGTCCAATCAGAGGCCATGGTCACCATTTTGGATAACAGATCGAACAAATAATTTCCAATATAATTGCATTAAATGAACCTTACACCTCAAAACACCCCTCATTCTGTATATCAGCATCCTAGTGCACATAATTAATTATTGATTGAGGCATAGAAAAGTCTAAGTTATTTAAAAATATTCCCAATTCACTCCACTTAATGAGTGTTATACCCCAAGTCTACCCTTATACCTAATAGTAGTGCATTTAAACACTTGCTGCAAAATTTTAACCTAGAAAAAGTTTAAGTCCAAAAACATGTCAAAATTCAGGATTTTTTTAACAAAAATATTTCCAATTTCACTCTGCTAAATGAATCTTATACCTCCAAAACTACCCTCAAGCCAAATATCAGCATCCCATTACACATATTTTATTGTATACTAGTGCATTTCAACACTTGCAGCAAAACTATAACCTGGCAACAACAACGCTGACGTGATTCCATAAGTGCCCCTTCTTCGAAGGCAATTAAGCTAAAAAGGGCAGTAAAAATGCCAATACTGACAGCTCAGCTACAAACAATCCTTTACATATGATACATACTGTACATAAAATCAAGATGATATGACAGAATCAGATTATTGATATGTTGTAAACTGGTAGAAAATATGTACTTGATATCTTAAGCACAATAATAAAAATGTTGGAAAAAGAATAATTTAGAGGTAAAAATTTGAACCCAAATTATTTGACAATTCAATAATTGGATACACAGTACATTGTATATAGTACTTTTTATACAGAATTTATGTTACCTGTTAGAGATTCAGACCTGGATTCTTGTGTACCAACATTCAATGTGAGCTGATTAGCCAACACTTCTGGAAAATCTAATGCTCCATACTTACTACAATGTAGCAAACATACAAATAATTGGTCTATTGGGACTATCAGAATCTTATAATTATTACAATGTAGCAAACATACAACGTACACATAATTGGTCTATTGGGACTATCAGAATATTATCATTATTAAGATGTAGCAAACATACAATGTACAAATAATTGGTCTATTAACAAAAAAAGAGGAAGAAATAGGATCATCAGAACAATAGACATTAACAAACAAACAAAAGCCACATCAAAAAGTTTTCCCCAGAATGAAATTACGAACTGATTAGGCCACAAAAAACATATTGAAAGTGATGTCGAAAAAGCAAACAATGTACCAACCAGAGGTCTATTTGACCATCAGGTTTTATTATTTCACAGTACAATAAATATACAATGTACCTGGTAATAAATATACATAATTTCTATTTTGAATGTCAGGTTTTATTTTTATATAATGTACATGATGAAAAATGTACAAATTTACAAACCAGAGGTCTATTGGCACTGTTAAATGGTTGCACACTTATGTAATATAAGTCTATTGAAAAATATGTCATTCTATAAAAAAAAATCTATAAAGGTTGAAAAGCTAAATGTAGCTTTGTATTGTTAAATAAGAAACTCTTTAATACTCTTTTCTAATTTTGTAACACTCATGATGTTCTTATATCACTGTTACTTTTGTCCACCATGTATTTGAATATCAATAATTTGTGACCTCTTGTTACACACTTAAGGTGTGTCAGAGAGTAATATAGAGCTTGAACTTGAACTCAGAATTTTTTTATATCACAGAGTGACAAACGTACAATGTTCAGACAAAGTGTTTATTGGGAGTTTCAGGAACATCTTATTATCAAAAACAATGTAATAAATACATGATGTACACACCAGAGGGTCTATTGGGACTATCTCTAGGTTTATACATGATGTACACACCAGAGGGTCTATTGGGACTATCTCTAGGTTTTTATTATTTCAGTGTAGCAAAAAAACAATGTACAGTCCAGGGGTTTATTGAAAATATAAGGAGAATGACTTACACTGCAAAGTAGGATTCAACTGTCATGACTCCTGCGTTGTGTAAACTCCATATCAACCCTACAGGTAAACAGTTCTGTAAATCAAGGTAAAGTCATTACATGTCACTCAAAATCAACTCTACAGGTAAACAGTGCTGTAAATCAAGGTAAAGTCATTACATGTCACTCAATATCAACTCTACAGGTAAACAGTTCTGTAAATCAAGGTAAAGTCATTACATGTCACTCAAAATCAACTCTACAGGTATTAAAACAGTTCTGTAAATCAAGGTAAAGTCATTACATGTCACTCAAAATCAACTCTATTTCTGCAGTAAGCAGTTTTGTAAATCAAGCTGAAGTTATTAAAATGTGTCACTCAATATCAACTCTACATTGAATATCAACTCTACAGGTAAACAGTTCTGTAAACCAAGGTAAAGTCATTACAAGTCATTCAATATCAACTCTACAGGTAAACAGTTCTGTAAATCAAAATAAAGTCATTACACATCAACTCTACAGGTAAACAGTGCTGTAAATCAAAATAAAGTCATTACATGTATTAATTCATATGAATTTCAAGTAAACAGCTCCTTTAATATAATACAATAAAATGTTCATTTTCATTTACATTGTACAATCTTAAATATTGCTTAAAAAGGATGAAAAATACTACACATTCTTTTGACATGGACCAATCAATAATCAGGTCTCTGTTTTTTTATTGAAGCTTCAGAGACCATACACAATACCACTCTTAGTAACATTCTTGATTCACCTTTCATAAATATCTATAATACTGTCAAACAACAATTTATTCTATGAGACATAGATAGCAGTAAACAATTGCTGTTTTACTTCTAGTTTTTAACAGAAGATTGTGATATTTCTTTTGATAATAGTTGAATATATGCTCTTCATATTTTCTGGGCTCCTCCACAATTTCCATTTGGTTTGTCTTTGTTTATTGTTCATTTATAAATAATGTCTTGGTTTTTGGTATTGTCTACTTATTTTTCAGGGGGAGGTAATCTGGTGGCTAATCTTAGTAAAATTTTACCTCCTTGCACAGCAACTTGAGGAATCTTGGTCGTTGAAATGTTTGCTGTTTAATCAAATCCTTTATAAGTTGTATTAGGACATCAGCTTCTTCCTGAAATATAAGATTACACTGATTTAAGCAATACAGTCAAACTTATTATAGCAACCATCCTATTCAATCAGTTGGACAGATGACTGTCCTAGCGACCACCCTTACAAATCTACCTCCCACTCAAAGCAACCACTTTTTAATCAGTCAGCCAAATGACTCCTAGCTACCTCCCTTATACATTAAACTCCCGCTCATAGCGACATCCCACTCATAGCAACCGCTATTCAATCAGTCAGCCAGATGACTGTTCTAGTGACCACCCTTACACAGCAATCTCCCACTCATAGTGACCGCTATTCAATCAGTCAGCCAGATGACTGTCCTAGTGACCACCCTTATAC
>JAUMGZ010009765.1:0-10233 GCA_032359645.1 Pododesmus macrochisma | reverse complement strand
AGGGTTTTTGTCTGTAATAATATCATATACAAACTTGTCAAATCCCCCCACGGTATCATGATGGCGGCCATAAAACTTCCTGAAAGCAGACCGAAGCCTGGGTAGTGTATAACCCTGCCTCACACGCTCTGATGTCAAAAGCAATCCTCTAGCGACAAAGTCTAGTGAGAACACGCTCTTGAATAACGAATTAGCTGTTAGGGAAAAGTGAAATTAAAAGACTTTGCCAAAGTCTCCCTTTTGGAACTGAGTATCTTTTAGATAAATTCTGCCTCATACGAATACAGAAAGTTAGTCCCAATGGGAATTTCAATAGTCTAATGGAAAACCTGGCCTCAAAATTCAATAAATATGTTGTCGATAAGAAAATGCAGCATTCTAACAACATCGTCTTTAGTGTATTTGTGTTTTGCGTCCGAATCGCCTTTGACAAAGTATGCAGTCGCGATCGTGTCCTTAACTGTAATGTATTTATACCTGCAATTACCTGTTTACCCATAAAAGCATGACATACGAGATCGTTGAGTCTAGACTTTAGCTTATCGTGCGGTATGGTAGTATGAAGTGTGTAGAAGTTGTTTGTTTTGATGGAGGAAAGCGATTGTGATTTTAGATTCTCTATGATGTCTTTTGAGTATCCACATCTGAAACACTCCAGTACGTGAATATGCGACATCGCAATATGACTGCAGACCATCTTTAATTTTTGTGAGTATTAGCCTAAGAACCTTGGAAAGAGGTTTGGTAGAGCACTTTGAAGACCCAGCAATACACCTTTGTTTGAATGGATTTTTGTGTAATTTGGGAATCCAGTACAGAGCAGGAAGATCAGAGATGACCTCCTTTAACATTATGCCAAAGGAAGAAAAACAAACTGATGATTAGCCAATATCTCATCTTTGCTCAATGTTGTGTGTATGTAAGTGGGATTACCATGTGCCACATCAAAGCCAAGTTCCTTAGACAAACATTAAAAATACAAATTAAGACGATGTTATTAGAAGCTTTATCTGCTGGAACAACAACATATTTGTCGTGGATTTCTGTCAAGTTTTCAATGACCTTTGGATCGTTCAGGACCGATTTTGCTTTTGTATTCATTGCCCCATTCAGCATATATATTCGACGTTTGAGCAAAGACTTGAAAGCCTTAAAATAATCCATTCTGAAAGTGTGTCCATCTCAACATTTCTCGTTTAGTCCACTTCCTTGCGTATTCCTCCGTAGAGTCCATAATTAGTTTGAAAGTTTGCTTCCAAGAGAAAGAAGTCTGAATTTAGTACCCTTAGATAGCAATTCGCACAGTGAACAGTTGTTCGTTATATTTAGGTCGCCTAACACAACATGGTTCAGTGGTGCAAACAAAACGGGGAATCGGAGCAGGAACACGATAGAGGTTTCGACTTAAAGTCATCGATATTAAGGTTTTGCAACGTCCTTTTGCAATTATATATCTTGGATGCAACTGCTGTGGTGTAAGAATAAGAAATACTTTGTGCCGTCTTGTCTTCAAAGTATTTTGGAATTTTAGATTGCACAATTTTTTATTATAAAGAATATTACTAGTGTTGATAGCACCGATGCCTTTATTTTCGAATTTGGCTTTAAACAGTTACGTTTAGTTTCTGTTGGTTTTTGTGACGTCACATGTTTTTTTTTCAATCTGTGGTTGAAAAAAAAACAAATTTTAAGTTTGCATCTTGGTCAGTTCTCGCAAATACTTCAATAATAATAATATGTTTGATATTGGTTACATCTATTAAATTATTGAAATGATGGCAAAGCTAGACATGATTTGAAAACATAACTTTAGCTTCTCACAAAATCACGATGTTGAGAATGTTATTTCGCTGACTATGTCAAAAAAGTAAGTATTTGATTCAGAGCAGGAACAGTTTAGGATAGGCGGTGACATAGTTCGATATTTTTGTGTTGCAAAGTCAGTTTTCAGTCACGTGATTAGTGCTTCTGTAAACATAAAAATAACTTGCAAAATGTACATTATACCTGCTCCTGGGTTAAACACCACCCACTAGCAGAGGCCATGTTTTCTTCAAGTTGCCTGACAGAGGTTGCTGATACAGCTACCGACACAACGATATCTTTTTGTAACAACCATCTCAAAGAGACTTGTGGTACTGACTTGTCTACAAGCAGAAAAACAGGAAGAAATAGGTTCAACATATCAAAGATTATTGACAAACAAACATTACTCACCATCAGAATGGACGTGCTAACTGAAACGGTAATTAAAATATGACGTCAAACAAATCAAGCTACGAATCGAATGAAAAATCAAATTTAGAATAGACAAGACATAGATAAATCAGAGACATGAAGCCAAAATAAGGGGGAAGGGCAAATACCGAAGTTTGTAAAGAACAACAATCACAACCATTCAATAAGATAAAAAAAATGGTCTAGTCAACAATTAAAATTTGCTTGCAGTTTAAGGTAGAATATTTTAAGTATTCCTCTGGAAAATATAAAAAAACCCAAGAAGATATTCAAAAGACGTATGGTAATTAGTACATAGAATGTGTCAATATGTTTGGTTTATGATGAAGTACTACTGTCTACTCGACAGTTTCATACCAATCTTACAGCCTCATTGTAACTCAGGTAATACTAGTAATCAATTATATACCGTAATAAACAAATTGTTAATTTAATAGACTAATTCAATGTTGTTGTGTTGAAAATGACATATATGATAATACAGAGATGTCACACCATGTTGTTTGGCTATTGTCTCCAAAAGGGTCATTAAATTCCAGTAAGCGTCATTGTCGGAGTACTCGCTCCATGCCGGTGCGCCATACATGGCTACCGATTCATCTTGATGTACAAATCCAATACGTCCGCTATCTCGTTCTGGCTTCATTCCTCTTTTATATTTACCGGTCAATGCACCTCTGAAATGATTATTCTATAGTATAACATAGACCTTTTATATTTAACGATTAAATTCATTGCTTGTCTTCTGATAAAAGTAATTCCATAATCAATGAAATGCATATTCATTAATTACAGAATAAGGAAGGTAGTATGTCTCAATTAACGCCATGTAATCGTGCAACTACAACCCTAGTCTGGTCTAGTGCTAACCGACTTTTTACTTTCTGTTACCTCAATTGTTTATGAAATTGGGTGATCTTGGAAGTACAAAGGGGAAGTTCAGAATTACCGGAAACTTTTTTTTTGTACTCCTTGTCGAAATATCTTTCCAGCTTTGCTTTCATGAAACTGTTTCTGCTTCTATTCCTATTCTGTTATTGGTTTTTCACCTTTGCTTTTTCGTCACTACAAATGTATATTAGCGACATATACCTGTTTAACAGTTGAAAGCGTTGCCATACATTGGAATGACGAGGAAGCATTGCTGCTGGTGACACATGTGTAACAGAAAACGTCTACCATATCGTGAGCACCTGGTTTCGCTTCTATGGTTTTTTTAAATAGAAGTTCGTGATGTTTCCTTTTAAGTTAATAAATGTATACTTGTTTTTTTTGTCTGTATGAGTTCCAAGTTTACCTTTTGTTTGCCCATGTTCATGAACATACGGCTTTCGAAAATCGTTTTTACTACTTTCTTAAATAGAATACGGTTTTCGAAGAAGCAAAGTTAACGTAATCTTGGACAGATTTACTAGACTGCTCTAATGTGATGACCCAATTTAACCAAATCATAAATACGAAAATAAAAATACCCCTTTAGAGGACTCCAAGGTATAAGGGCAATACCTTCATTTCTACAAACTTGGAATTCTTCATGCTCAGAACCTCTGTTAAGTAGGTTATACTGTTGCTGTAACAAAATGAAAACAAAGTTTACAAGGTCGTCACTTTAATGTCATGTTTCTCTATGTGAGATACATTACATGATTCGCCGCCCCTAGAATGACTATTATTTAATAGATTATGATCAAATGTTTTCTTGAATACCAAATATATTAAACGATTGATGCATACTTCTTATATATTCATGACTTCGTAGTACCAATAATCATATCAAAAGAACTACGCCTCACGGGAAAGAACATAACATTCAATTTTCAGTTTGTAACGTTTTCCCTGTTTATTGTATTACCGTTTAAAATTTACCTTATCGTTAATCAGCTGTTGTGTCAATCCATTTTACCTCAGGTACCAGTACGTACAGAAAGCAGTAAAACTTACTTATCCCACAAATACGTTGTCCAACAGTTCACATAAAACAATATCGATGTTGGCGTATTTCTGTTTTGCGTCTAAATTGCTTTGTACCAGTTATACTGTCTTGTCTCCAACCCCGATAGTCAAGGTCTCTTTCAAATTAATGTTCTCTTCGAGTCCCCTGATGACAGGTGATAGGACTTCAACTTTTTTTCATGAGGTTCTCTAACTAAGTTGACTTGACGGCATATTTAAATGCCAGTTGCAGCTAGCAAATTCATTCTGAAGAATAAATTGTGATGTGTTTGTTTGACTATATCCTTTTTCTCTTATCTAATCCTATTTCTTCTGGTTTCTTAAACGTTTGTGTCAATATGTTCTCTCTCCCTTGTGTGTGTGTGTGTGTGTGTGTGTGTGTGTGTGTGTGTGCAAAAAACTGACAAAAGATGTAATATTGCAGATTTCGGACTCTACGGGATCAATACAATACCTGCAGAACTACTGGAGCCGTCAGATTAAGATTCTTAGCCGTGTCAACGATTTTTTGTAACTGCCAACCACAAACGTTTGAAATTCCATAGTGGCGTATTTTCCCGCACTTGATCAAACTATCAAAAGTCTTTAAAGTTTCTTCAATGGGCACAGCCGCATCCCAGCAATGCATCTATTGTTATACAAATCACATACATTTTTCAATATCATTCATAAATCAGTTTAACGAATCACACAAATGTGAATTGTAAATATTTCTGTGTATGAGATAATTACACACCGTAATTATTTGTTTACATAGTACAAGTTGAAGATCATTGGAAAAGACAGACGTTAGTATAACCAATACCACTTGTAAATAAAGGAACAGATGATAAGGTGGACACACATAGACTTTAACTTAATAATTTCAAACATTATCAAGACCATAAATCCACATGTGCCAATTTTAGGATATTAGATATTAAACAAGGTTGATGGGACAGTATAACCTATAAACTATTTTTGTATTACCAGATAAATATCTATATATGGCGTCTGAAGACGTTTCAAGCTCTCTTCACAGTTGCGCTCGATTACTGCCTTGCTTAAACCTTTATGCTCATGAGATTTTGAAAAGCGGACTTTTGTTGCTATTACAAACTTGGAACGATCATTCCTTCAAAATAGTTTTAAAAAAAAGAGATAGAGTATACATATTTGAATGCAAAAATATATATCCTACATTTTGTTCCCAAAAAGAACTATTTCTGTGCAGTAAAGAGAATACTTTGAGCTTGATAATTAAACAATTATACTTGAGCTCTCATGATATCCATGAAATAACATATATTGCAAATACATTTGTTTGGTAAAAATTGTATATGAAGGTTTAAGTAAATCTTTTTTGTTCTTATAAAATGAATTAAATTCGCAGTAATTGTATTGCTTTTTGGTAATCTTGTGCGATTACTACGTTTTAAACAACTGAATAAAGATGTAGGTTTATATCACCTTTAAAGCTCGATTCTAGTCAGTCATGTATGTTGTTATTTCATTTTACCTCATGTGGATGCCAAATATTGGTAGCTTCTGTCCTTCCGATTTACAGCAGTTATCTGCATGCCATAGAATATTCATACCAACATTGTTTCCATTTTAACCATATATACAGGGTGTTTTAAAAAATCTGATACATTCTAAATTTGAATGTACCGATTGCTTTGATCCAAATAAAACACTTTATGGTCATTGTCTCAAGTTTTGTTTTATAAAAGTCCAGGAAATTTGTGATGTCAAATATGACGTCATCAATGACATCATCAAATGAGTGATTATGCAACATTTGAAGGATTCTGACTTTCATTCTCAGACAAAGTTTATAAAGTGGATCAAGGAAAAGCCACAGAAATTTCCAAATGGTATTTGGTTTTCTGATTAGGCTAACATATTTTTACTTAAATAAAGAAGTGAATAAAAAGAACTAAATTTTTGGGGATTGGATAAGGAAGTTTTGTGCTGAGAAGCATCTTCATGAATAAAAAGGTCAAGTTTGGCAGCTCTTTCTTTGTCTGGAATTTTTGGTCCATCTATCTATGAGGACTCTAATGGTGACGTCGTAATAGTTAACTCAGATCGCTAGTTACAGCTTCTAAAATGTAAATTTCTACCAAAGGAAATGCAATATAGTTTCAGAAGGATAGCTATAGTGCTACATCACAATCTGTAGAAAAACTTCTTGAGTGACTGAACTCAAAATGTTTACAGCGTTTTATATCACTAAAGAGACGTACGGAGTGGCTGCAACACTTACAAAACCTCAACCCTTCGGGGTTTTTTTCTGTGAGGTTACCTTAAAGACAGTCCACAGACAACCTCCAGAGAAGACTAATGATCTCAAAAAGGATTTTCACAGAGAAGTCTGTGCAGTTTCTAGAAAAATATTTCATTCTTTTGTTGTAAATAATTTTAGACATCGAATTGATCTTTTACTAAATCACAATGGACATATTTTAAATCATCGTATGTAAAGGGGTACCTTTTAGTTAGTCCCAATGACCGTGTTGATAAGAGACTTAGCAAGGGTAATTATGAATGAGAAAAAACTTTCTGGTAAGATATGCTTGTACTAAATGTGATTAAAATGGATGAGAAATTAAACTTATGTAAGTAACAGATATTTTTGAAACACCTTGTTTATAGAATATTTATTTAAAATTCCAGAATTCAGTAAGGAAAAAGAAAATTTGATTTGCTCTACGAAAAGAACAAAAAAATTAACAGGCGATTGACACACACAAGAATAGACGATACAAATATCATAGGTCAGCGAAATGTTTATACACAGCGTTGTTGTATTGGAACATTGTTATATTGTACAATGTAACTGACATGAAGTGTATTTATTTATTTATATTTTCAATTATGTTTTTAATATATGATTATACTTAAGACTTCAAGTCTCATGCGGGAAATGGGAAGGTTGAGGCCTCATTAATCGGTTTATCCACACTTCCTGGTTTCGTGCTAGGTGCCCGTCTTAAGTCGGTCCGCATGAATTACTAGTCTTGAGGACTTTTGTAATATCAATTTAAAACCTTAAATTCTGGTACTTAATTGTTGATGTGATGCAGTTATTATTTGTTTGTCAATGTCTCTCGTTCTGTTGATTCCAATCATACCTTTTTGCTGACGTTGTTTTAATTTCAGAGGGACACCTGTTAACTTATCATGGTTAAATGCCTATTTTGTTAATGTATGGTTTTGTTGTGTAATGTATCAATGTATGAAAAGGAAATTAACATGAACTAAAATCAACAAATAATGTATTTGTAATACAAATGTGTTAATATATTATACATTTCATACTTTTGTTGTCACTGTTACTTCCGTACAATAAAACAAATAACAAAAATACATCCTTTAATATGCATACCGTTTTAACCAGTTTCCAATAATTTGTTCTGACATTCCGAAACTATAAACGTTTGCTGTATCGATGAAACTTCCACCCAATTCGGCAAATTTATCTAAAATTGCATGCGCTTTAACCTCGTCCAATTGTTTTGGCCATTCTGCTTGCTTCATTCAAATATGATTGAGAAATATGTAAATGTAGAAAAAGAAGAAAATTTGAAGCAATTAATTCAGTGGATAAGATAATATGGCATAAAGTAGTAACTACACAAAACCAAGACGATATTCAAAAGGCATCTCTGCAATTAAAAGGAAAACGTGCGACGTACATAGTAAAAGAAAAACACAACTATTACCTAAAATGGAAACATCACGAGCTTCACGACTAAAGGAGAAAAACTGTGTGACATGATAGAAAAACTGCAAACTGCAGAATATATTTCGTTATAACGCAACACCACTAACTATAATAAAAAGAACTTGAAAAGGGAGGGGTGTAAGAAGTTTAATGAATTACAACCGTAAACTGCAACAAAAAAATGCAACAAACACAAAATATATAACTCTTAAAATTATAAACCAATGGGCTTCGGCAAGGAAAACGCGAACGGTGGAGATACAGATACAGACAAGCAGACGCAGCTAAAGGTTTAAAATCAGTATTCAGATAAACGAATGTATGGAATTGTAATGAATATAAGAAAATCGTGAGAAGTGGCAAACTTAGTGTTTTATGGGTGGATATAAGTTCCGCGGTTTAAACTTTAATTTCAGCACTATTGAAAGCGCATCAGGTATTAAAAACGAAACACTAAGACAAAACATGTATACGAAAGACGTAAGTCCATAGACATGGGCAAAAAGAATTCTACTTGGGACGCACACACCAAAAAAAAAGAAAATACAATAATTAACTAAAAAAGATACATCAAGAATTTCTATAAAAAACATGGCGAGTGCACTTGGATTTACAAAATACATCGCTTCTGTTTGTGTTAATTACGGACAACACAGTAACAAATATGTCAGTAACCATTTCTGAACAACAACAGGACCAATGTAAACCAGACTTCGATACATACATATTTCCTAAAAGTATGTAACCCGGTCCCAAGGAGCACGACTTGGGACTTGAAAGGGGAAGAATAATACTGCTGTTCAATCTAAATGTGTACGAACATTCTGAGAATGAATCAACTCAACTCTTAAGTCATTTATTGCATAAAGCAGGGTATTCTGTAATTTTGCATAGTAGATATTGTACTGTTAAACGAGAAGAATTTGCTGAGTTACATACCATGCATACAGAAGTGACCATCAGCATGCTAACAAGCTAAATGAGATGGGCATTCACAATGATTCCACTCATACTGGTTTTTGTTTGGACATTTAAATTTACGTCAACCAACCAAATGGGTGAGAGGACCCCGCCCTTGACTCGAAGACAAGCTCCAAATCAACCGTCATAAACGGACTCGAAGTAAAGTACAATGACTGTATTATTAAAAAACTCATGATAGGACGGTAATCACATTATGCAGTTACAAAAATTAAATTTTCCAGAACAGAAGACAATACTTAAATTATCTCACATTGAATCCTATATACCTGATGATAGTTTAAGGCATGTTTTAGGAGTAGGCATGATTCAGATTGCATATTTGTATTTTAACACTAACTTCAACTGATATATGCTGATATATGTACTTTTATTATTTCAGGTCATATCAATACGTCCTAAAGCGACTGATTTGCATAGCTATTTCAATAAATAGGTAAATTTCATATGCAATACATGTCTATGTAAACATGACTTGACTTGTAATGACAAAGTGAAGTATACTACCCAAATAATTCGATGTAAGGTCATGAACGTTACATGATTCAGTTTACATGTAATGCTCTTCATGAATGTGTTACTGATATCGCACAGAAGGATCAAATGGAGGAAAACCAATTGATAGGACGGGAACAGAAGTAACTGCATAAACTTAAAGTTAAGAGGTAGGGCAAGTACAGAAAGAAGGATGGGCCCATGAAACGGCGTTAATGCCTACTTTTATCTTTAATGACGGGCGAGGAAAGGGACCTTCAACTTGGCGTACCCTCCGAAAAAAATGCCGATGTCGTTTGTTGTGTGACCTTCAATTTGACAATCTTCATAACCTTTCCAGGACCATATGCTTCAGTCAGCATCGCTTTCCGGGTCATCAAGTACTTAAACCCGTGAAAACGAGTCAAGTACAGGAGAAATAGCAGTATTATTAAAGATGGGATTCTATCTATATATCATATTCTTTATTGTATTAGTTTTGAAAACTCTAGTTTTAATAAAGACATTGTGTTGTATGTGGTGTTTGTGAAACGTCACAACATTGAACTCAGTTATAGTCGGGATGCACTCACTATAGGAGAAGGCGGTAACATATGAATTTTTAACTTCATATTAAATTGTACAATTTTAGGCATCATTGACGAGAAAAGTAAGCATCGAGTGACAATATAAACAAGAAAACAATTTACGATATTGAACAGGAAGAAAGAAAAAAACGTTAAAATAATGTATTACAAACGTCAGATTTTATTCTGCCAATACTGTGTTTATACATTTGTAGTAAGTAAGTAAATCGAAAAAACCAAGACGATATTCTAGGCCGTAAGTCCATGGACATTGGCAAACAATAAGAAAAC
>JAUMGZ010009754.1:0-10234 GCA_032359645.1 Pododesmus macrochisma | reverse complement strand
TGTCAACCCACATCCTTTGTCTTGATCATAAAGCCGTTTTTATCCCTGTATCTTAAACGTCAAGCATCCAGAAGATCACAAAATGCTAACAACTTAAATAAGTGCACTGCCCCATGCATGGCATGGTGCAGTGCCTTAAAAAATGGTTAAACTTGTCCAAAATGTGAGGTGCACGATTTCCATTACTATCTAAGAAATATTTTTCTATAGGACTATTTGAAAACTTAGGTTATTGTATTATATAAACGTTAGAGGTACCAGTAACCAGTCTAATAACTCGCCAAACTGTCCAGTGTACTAAATAATTCTCGTGGAACGTTATAATAGGAAAGTATAACGTGAATTTATTGTCTTCGCGGTATGTGATTGGATAGGCGTATGCATTTTAGGTGCCAAAAATTAGCCGTGAATAGGTGGACATTGTGTGGTCATTTCTAGCCCTGCTCTGCTACAGTTAACATCAACTTTGTATAATTTAACATAAAATGCTGTATTTTATTCGGGTTTTTTTTGTCGAATCCCGGGTGAGGTCCAATACTTTCGCTCCGTAGGCACACGACAAAGGGACACAGGTTTCCATACAATGGTTTTACCTGGTCGGCCACGGGGCATAGGGAGTTTACTTGTATCATATAAATGAATGTCTTATTTAATGATTTGCATAAAGAAATTATTTTTGAGTAATCTGTATGTGCCATGTGCATTATAAACATGTATACCAATTATTGTGTAAATAAATCGTCGGCTCATACACAAGCAGCGTGCTAGTCGGCAAACTTAAACTTGTGTTTTGGTTTTTGTTTACATAGGTTTAAATAAAAAGGTTTTGTTGTTGAAAAAATTATAGAGAAGACCTATTTATATTTACCGTGAACGAACACTGTTCAGGTGAATACACGCCCCTTGTTGTATGTCACTGCAATGCTTTATATGTGTGCATTAATGCGTGTCAAGCCCGACATACGCCTGCATTATATAAACATTATAATAAAATCTCACATCTGACTTTCTATGAATGTAAAATATTGTAATTCTGTTTCATGATCTTTATTTACACAATTGTTATAAATTGCAAATTATTGATGTAAATAGTTTTCAGCTTTTGCAGCAACCCAGGTCGCATTGGTAAGAAGTGAACGTCTTAACAACTACGTACGCTACCTGAACACCTTTTGGTAGCTAGCTTTTCAAACGGCATGTTTCATTTTGGTCGGACATTTTATCGGGTATTTGCCACCGCTGTAACCTTGTTTTTATTTACATATTATGAGCTATATCTTATGATATTTACCCACCGAATGCCTACGAAAACTATACACAGGTGTTCATTAAGATGTGCAGGCAACGCGCATGTGATTTTTTTTATCAGACATTAAAGCCACCGTTGTAACCTTGTAATATTGTCCGATCATTATGACAGTTTAGCTACGATGCTTATCTTCGGATGTACACACGCCTGTTGTTTATGATCGGACATAATGCGGTCCCCGCTGTACATGTGTAACTATGTGTTAAGAAGTTTAAACATGACGTCTTAGGCACCGACTATTTAACTTTAGGGAGATGGATGGGGTGTTGGGTTGGAATGGGCTTTTTTAATAGTCATCGGGAAAGTTGGGAAGTAGCATTGGAATTGTTTAGACGTCTGGTTCGTGTTATGGCATGATTATGTGTTTCGTCCGTTGTTGAACGTCCGTGCTTTGTCCTTTCGTTCGTGGTATTTTTTTTCAATATAAACTTCTAATATCAATATCCATATCCATTTTCAACGTTGAATATGGACCCCGGTCAAATACCAATGTACATACCTGGTTCCACTTTCAACGTTGATTATGGACCCCAGTCGAATACCAATGTACATACCCGGTTCCATTTTCAACCGCGTTGAATATGGACCCCGGTCAAATACCAATGTCTATACCCGGTTACATTTTCATAATGAAAGATGATAAAATAGAGTGGTTATATGAAGCCATGTTCCATTTTGACTTATGTATTTGATATTGAAATTTAAAACATGTTTGTCTATCAGTATGAATTATACGCTTAAGAATCTAGAGAGCTTAGAATATGTATACATATAGTATTAAACCTAGTTTATATTAGCATATAGAACAACATAAGATAGACTAAACCACAGACAAAACTCATTTTTTTACATAAGAATATCACATAACAATACAAGATACAAAACAAACATTAAAACATGGTATCCAATATATACATGTACAATTTATGTAGTTCAATTCTTTAGATTTTTCTAAGCTTACACTATAGCTGAATTAAGAATTTTACATACAAGAAAAAATTACATGTCTTCCCTTTCAAACACTGCCAAGACTTAATATTTTAGCAAGTTAGATTTCATCAAATAAACTATTCCACAAAAACCATCTTCTTAAAAAAAAACTTTGTTATCCCTTAACATTTTTTTCTCAGTTCTATAATAAATAGCAAAGTGTTGTTTGAATTGAATTAAATTGGGTTTCTTATCTTTATAACGACAAAAGTAAATGTACTCCTGGTTCAATTTTCAACGTTGAATATGAATCCGGGTCAAATGCTTATGAACATACCTGGTTCAAAATGAAAAAAAAACAAAATTTGCTATAGTGTTGAACTCTGACCCTAAATGCATTACCAATTTTTGATCCCTATGGTCACACCTTGAACAAATTTTAATCTCCATACCCCAAGGTTACTACACACCAAAGCATTTACTCTAGGCCTTCTAATTTATAAGAAGATCTTATTTCGCCCCTGGGGTCTGTGCCCTCTCATTTGAACAAATCTGAATCCCCATCCCCTAGGGATTCTCCATACCAAGTTTGACAGAAATTGGCCTAGTGGTTTTTGAGAAGTCGAAAATGTAACATATTTGCTATAGTTTTGAACTTTGACACCAAAACGCGTAACCTATCTTTGACCCCAAGGTCACACATTGAACAAACTTGATTGTCAATGTCCCCATGTTACTACATATACAAGCAATAAGCTCCAGGCCTTCTAGTTTATAAGATTTTTTTTTTTTTTTTTATAATTTTGACTAATTTCCACCTTTTTTCCACCTTTGAACAAATCAGAATCCCCTTCCCCTAAGGATGCTTCCTACTAAGTTTTCAATGAGGTCCATATTCCACGTGTGGCATGGACCTTTGGTTCTATAAACAACGTTGAAAACTGACCACGGTTCCATATTCAATGCGGTTCCATTTTCCACGTTACACCGGCCCATAATGATGATGATTTTATTCACTGTGGTGTCATAGAAATAAATGTAAGTATAACAGCCATTTCTGATCGTTTTATCGCGTTGATTGCACTGCGACTACAGTTCCGTCCCTGTTTTAATCATTGAAAATTACAAGTTGATGATCAAAACTTCAACAACAGATACAAACCATTGATCCGTTTTTTATCGATGTTTGATCTACTGAATGTTTTCGCATCAATAATTTGATTAATTGCATAAACAATATAAATTTAACTTTGTAGTGTTACGACATTTTACCATTAACATAATAATCATTGGGTAAGGCGTGATGAATCATGTGTCACAGAGCCAGAGTACCTGTGTACCTACCCGCGCGTGCTGGTAATGACGTCAGGTTTTATCATGTCGGCTGTGTGCATCCGTGTTGTTGTCTTCATAAAAACGTTTAATATAACTGGTGTTATGTCAGTACAAAGCATTGATAAGGATAGTATTCATGTTTAGATTTTCTATTTTAAGTAAACTCTGTTCTATTTTTATGATGTTAAATAACAAGTTTAGTAAACAATATGACATGTTAGGAGGGTGATGCTAAAAATTAACTTAAATTCTTAAAATAGAGATGTGATAAAAGTACTAAGGGTACTTAACAACACAAATAGGAGGAAAATGTGCTTTCTAAATGAAAAAGTATGTGATCATAGACAAATGCGAAACGTATGGCAAGCTAACTAAACATTTATTCATGGCCGATAAACGATTTTATTAGCTAATATTTATTGCTGGTAATTTGAAAACGCGGTGGCTCAGAGGTAGAGCATTCGCTTAAATTCGTAAGCCGGTAGGCAGTGGTTCGAATCCCGCGTCAAAACCTAAGACGTTAAAATTAAGTTATCTTCTCGTTCCCTGCTAAGTACTCAACATTTCTGACTAGGAGAAGGACTGGTTGGCTCAGTGTTGACAAGGCAGGTGCCAGGAAAAGTTTGTTTGTTTGTATAAGGGCTTATTGTCCGATCAACAGCTAAGGTCATTTACGGACGTGCCAGTTTTACTGTTGGAGGAAACCGGAGTACCCGGAGTAAACCACCGACCTACGACCAGGAAAAGAGCGTTGTGGATTGTTGTATTGGTACAAGTGATATATTTAGAATAGCACATAATTTTTGTATGCTAGATTTTTATTTTAAACTTCACTCTAACATTCATTTGCCTTTTGTTTAAAATATAAGGTGTTCTAGCTTCATTTTATCTAGTAATGCTGGAAGGTTTCTTGTAATACTAAAATAAACCATCACACGTTAAACAAGAGGCCCATTAGGCCTTAACTTCTGAATGAAATAGGCCTATAAAAAAGTTTTTTGGCATTTGAATACTTTTGACTCAAGGACCATGCCTTGAACAAACTTGGTTCTCCATGTCCTTAAGTTACTACACTCCAAAGCATTGAGCACTAGGCCTTCCAGTTTATTGGAAGATGATTTTTGAAATTTTGTCAAATTTTACCCATTGGGCCCCTAAATGATGCTTCCTAGGTACTGAACTCCACAAGTTGAACAAATGTGAGCCCCTTCCCATATGTTTGAATTCTACCACGTTTGGGTGAAATTGGTCCGGTAGTGTTGGACAGGAAGTCAAAATTTTGAAAAGTTATCATACTTGCTATATATATAGTGTAGAACATTTAACTCAAATGCGTAACCTATGTTTTGCCCTACGGTCACGACTTGAACAAACTTGGTTCTCCGTGCCCTAAGGTTACTACATACCAAGGTGTTTTTTTAATTTTGTCAAATTTTCCCCATTTGAGCCCCCCGAAGAGGCGTCCCCTATGCGCCGGGCCACATCAATTGAACACATGTGAACCCCCTTCCCCGTGAATGAAATCGGTCAAATAGTTTTGGACAAAAAGTAAAATTTTTGAAAGTTAGCATATTTGCTGTAGTTTTGAACTTTAACCCAAAAACGCGTAAATCTATTTTTGACCCAGGGTCACGCATTGAACAAACTTGCCCTAAAATTACTACATAAATAAACATTAAGCTTTAAGCCTTCTAGTTTATTATATTTTTTAAATCTTTTCAAGTTTTTCCCCTTTTGGGCTCCCCCTTGGGACTGAGCCCCTTCATTTGAACAAATCTGATTCACATAAGGATGAAATTGGTCCAGTGGTTTGGCAGAAAAGGTCGAAAATGTGAAAAGTATACGGCGGATGACAGACGACAGACGGACGACGGACGGGATTTATATGAGAAAAGTCCGCCATAGAGGCAATAAGGCAATATTCTCGCTCCTTGCTTAGCGCTCAGCATTTTTGGGTAGGAAAAGGACTGGTTGGCTCGGTGTCAGAATAATGTGACCGAGTGATGTTTCATGTCAATGTGTCTGCGGCGTGATATTTCAGTGAGACCGGGTGCACACCTTCTCTATATGAACGAAACATGAGTTAAAGGGGCGCTAAACCCAATCAAGTAACAGTGTGCAGGCAAATGTGACAACACTTGCTGTGACGTCACAGGCCCAGCTCATTATCTAACACTCATAATTTTAACAGCACACGTGTGATAGAGTACAATGAAGCCGAACTAACGATATAAGTGACCGATTCTGATGCGATTTTTAGCAAATGTTCACTTTCTACACCAAACCCTATCATAATTCGATGGGTATGTCTATCGTGACACGTCTCCTTTAATGTCATATAAGTAACTTGATCGCATCTACTGCGAACCGTACATCCTGGGTAAAATTAAAATATAACTAAATCATGAAAACGTCCTGTTAAATAACAAACCCTGTTTTACTGCAGAATGTTAGTCAGCAAGGTAGTTAGAAAAACAAACAATTAATCTAAAAAGTACCACACGTATATTTTAAAGTGGTAATTTTCTTCAAGTTTATTACTTTTAGGAAACTTGAGAAACAGACAATTAATAATTATTCTCTCGTGAGAAAGTGTACTACTTCTTTGCCTACTGGCAAAGGATAAAAATATCGGTCGGGAGTAAAAAGTTATTTTTCGATTTATCAAATTTTTGTATGGAAGACGATAATTGGAGACAAGCCATGTCCCTTATTCCGATGAACCTGTCGTGAACTTTATGACAAGCTTTACTGGGCATGCGCACGCTCGGTTGATAAAGAAAATGACTAACAACAACAAAAAGGAATCGCGGTCGAAAGCCAACACTTTCAGTTTAAGCCCGCGAAGATAGAACAGACAGGTTGTGTCACCATATATGAGAGTTGTGTTTATTTGTTAAATGTTTTATGTTCGGTTGAACAAAGTGAATTAGAACATAAATTAATTTAACGAAGGTATACAGGTCGAATACCATTTATAAACACGTACACGTGTATAACATAGCGATTGTTGACGACGTGGGTTGGAATGTGTTTGTGAAAAATGCTCAGCACGAAGGTGAATAATTAGGTGAACGGTAGTTTTATGTGACCAGCTTAATCGTTGGATTTTACAAAGACTTCGGTGATTGCCGGAGGTCAAGGCTATTTGGTGCCGAATCTTTATTAGGCAGATGATACTTCCTTTTGAGTGGGGGCGCATTTTTGTTCATCGACAGAGCCGCTAAAAACTTCATTTTACCTAGTTTTTGGCATGTATTTCACCGAATTGGTTTTGGTAACACTATTAACATCCTAGGTGTGTTCGAAATTACCCGTATATATTGGTATTTTTGCTTACGATGTCCAAGAGTCAAATCTTCATATTCGAATTACCTCGGTTTTGATCGGCTGCACTTCCGGTTTCGGAAAACATCAACACTCACGTTAAACAAGTCAAAATGTTTTCCTGCTTTCTCCACCCTTTCCCCGACTACTAACACAGGCTGTCCTTGTGTGTTCAAAACCGGCACCCTCGAGTCGCCCGAGGATCGAAGATTAACACTCTCTTTTTAAGCCTTAATCTATCAAAGTGTATATTGTCTTTGTAGATCACGAACCAGTTCGAGCACGACTTGTTTATCAAAATGAACCCACATCACGCATTAGTGTTCACTGCGCTGATATTCTTAGCAGTAACAACATGTAGCCCTAGAATGCCCCACGAAACCGTGGACTTTCAATTTAAATTAAGTGATCCCATCGAAGGTCACTTCCCAATCTTAGACCTTCTCCAACATAAACTGAAGACTACCATGATCACCAGCTAACACAGACCTGCAACAGAGCAGTAATCTGGAAACATAAAGCCATATATATGCTGTGATAGTTGTGAAACATGGTTTCACATAGACTGTCAGGGTATGAAATCCCACATCTACAGTTGTATGAATACAAGCAACATATCATTGGAATGCATCCAATGTGGTATGTCGAATTTCTCGACAGCTCTTTTCAACTCAACATACAGTATTGAGCTTGAAAATCAGTTCTCAGATATTAGTAAACGCTCCAAGATAAGCAGCCCTGGCCTCCCCACTGCCTGCTCGTCTCCCAAAATACCAAACAACCCAATAAAGCCAAATGTCAATCCTAATACCAAAATTAAAAAACCATTGAGAATACTCAACATAAATTTGCAATCGATTAAAAACAAAACACCAGAATTACTATAAGTCCTTGATTCCACCAAACCTGACATCATACTTGGCACGGATACCTGGCTTGAAAGTAACATTCCATCACACGAACTATTTCAAAAAGAACTGTACACAGTGTACAGAAATGACCGAACACCAAATAGAAATAGTCAGAGCCACGAGGGTGTACTAATTGTGGTGAGTAATCAGTTCAACAGCATCGAACCCCCAGAATTAAAAACTGACAATTGTGAAAGTGTATGGGCTGAAGCAATCTGATTAAAACCAAATCTACGCTCTATTCCGTACATTGCTGTATCAATACAGCAGAATGAAGTTTATGGAATGGAGCGTAGATAAAGATTTGGTTTTAATCAGATGGGGCTGAAGTTGATATTTCCGGGTCCAAAAAACTAACCATTGGCTGTTATTACAGACCTCCCTCAAGTAAAGGTCAATCTTTTGAACACTTAAATTGTCGCTTTCTTTCCAGTATGACGAAACACTCAAACTCCTTAATATGTCTTGGCGGAGATTTTAACCTCGGTCACATTGACTGGGAAATTACTCTACCATCTCAGGAAGGCCCGACTCCATACTACATAACACCCTACTAGATCTTATACACGATCATGGCCTAAGCAAAGTTGTAGATAAAACAACAAGGCACAAGATACTTGACCTTGTCCTAACCAATAATCCATCCTGTGTTAACAAAGTCAGCACTCTTCCTCCAATTGGTCATGCAGACCATGACAAGGTATTTCTAGAACTTGACATCTGGTTAAGACCGGCAAGAAATATCCCAAGAAAGATCCTCAAGTATAATAAGGCCAATTGGGACCAAATAAAACTAGATCTCGATTCAATTTTTAAAATAATAAATGAGACAATGATAGGATCATCCTGTACGACCTGTGGGATTAATTCAAAACACACCTTACACCCTCTGTAGACACTAATATCCCCAGTAAGATGCTCACCTACAAGCACAAACTTTCATGGGTCAGAAATTCCTTAAGTAGACTCATAAAAAAGAAAAACAAGCTCTACAAAAAAGACAAACTTGCACACAAAAGTACAAAGAAATTAAACAAACTATACAAAGGGAGAATTAGAAAATCTTATTGGAACTATATTGAAAAAATTATATGTGACCTCCCAATAACAAACAAACTGACCTTATTATAATGGACTTTGCGAAGGCGTTCGATAAAGTGCCACATCAACGCCTTCTATACAAACTAAAATAGTATGGCATCCAGTCTAACACCCTTAATTGGATTTCCGCATTCCTAAGTAACCGTTCCCAGTCAGTAGTGATAGATGGTGGCTCTTCCGATAGAGTCTCAGTTACATCAGGGGTCCCACAGGGCATGGTCCTCGGACCTGTCCTATTCCTTGTTGATATAAACGACCTTCCCGAATATCTTCACTACAGTAAACTCCGTCTATTCGCCGACGATAGCATTATCTATCGCGAAGTCTCATCTACTGCAGACTGCGATTAACTTCAATTAGACCTTGAAGCTGCTGTCAGGTGTAAAGCAGATTGGCTAATGGTTTTTCACTCCGGTACATGTACCTCACTTTCAGTCACCATCAAGAGAAAGCCTTTTAAATATTATTATATCCTTCATGACCAGGTATTGGAATCTGTCCCAGCTGCCAAGTTCCTGGGGGTGACACTACAGTCGAACCTCAAGTGGAACTCCAACTGTGATAACGTAACATCTAATGGTAACAAGGCCCTTGGTTTTCTTGAGAGAAATCTTGAGATTTCAAACCCCTATATCAAGGCCAAAGCTTACCAGTCACTTGTGCGACTCAAACTTGAGTATGGTACTTGCGTATGGGACCCTATACACAACGAAATACAAACAAAATTGAAATGGTTCAACGACGTGCAGCTAGATACGTATGCAATATCTTCCATAATACAAACAGTGTGTCATGAATGTTAGGAAATCTCCATTGGCCACTCCTAGCTGAACGTCGTCTAAAAACACGACTTGTAGTATTCTATCAAATTGTCCACTGTCTCATTGCTGTTCTTTAACTGATATCCTCTTTCCTATTGAGAGGAGAACAAGAAAATCAAATTATCAAAACTTCAGACATATATCCGCAACAAACGACACCCTTAAATGGACCTTCTTTCCGCGCACCATAGTCCAATGGAATGCCCTCCCTGCAGCCATTGTAGACTGTGCTACTGTAGACACCTCCAGAGATCAGCTGACTCCAGCTGTACTCGCACCTATCCTACACTAAATACTGCTTATGTATATTTTTATGTTAAATCCAAAATAACAAAAAAAAAATGAAATTCTTTTAATTAATTTTGCACCCCCATGCACGCCAGCTAATGTTCTATGGCAAGAAGGTCTGGTTAAACTATAAAGAAGAAGAAGAAGAAATAAAAGAAGAAGAAGAAGAAGAAGAAGAAGAAGAAGAAGAAGAAGAAGAAGAAGAAGAAGAA
>JAUMGZ010009743.1:0-10234 GCA_032359645.1 Pododesmus macrochisma | reverse complement strand
AACTGCCCCAGGGTACGTTTGGTCAGCGATATAAAATTCTTTTGGGGAAAATCTCAAAAATCACAACCTTGGGATTAGCTGTTGTCTAAGGTATCAAGTATGCAGTAAGCAAGTTATCCTATGTTTTGGAGACAACCCTCGTGATTTGGCTTGTTGTCTCCAAAACATACTTAGGATAACCTATACATATCCCCCTAACTTGCCATTACATGGGATTAGCAATTAAAGGATTACTGTGGCACTCTTTTATCAAAGGTAGACTAATCCTTCAGTTTCATCACAGTTGACCGATTACAAATTGCAGGTTTATTTTCAATGTTTACATAAAAAGTGTTCACTTCTCTACCTTTGCTGTTCATATTTCAATTACTGATCTGACAGGATAGACAGTATATTTCAATTACTGATCTGACAGGATAGACAGAACACATTTTCCCACACCGTTTGGGGACTTTCTTCTAGGATGTCCCTTTTAATTGTACGGTGCGCTGCATGGATACAGTTTGTGTCAATATATCGGGAATATATAATTCAAGTGTGTTTTATGATGCAAAATTAGATTTGATGGGTCGAAACATTTCAAACCATTCTGAAGTGTTACATGCGTATCCTGTACAAAGTTGTACACCTAAGCTGACAATATTAGCTGGCCAGGTGCACATAAAAGTCATTTGGTGTGAATACAGGAGACATGCACAGAGAATACTTAAAAATGTTTAAATGCTGTACAAAATTTGTGTATAAAAAGAAGAAAATGGTTAGACAGAATAATGACAAAGACAACAGCATTCCACGTTTTGTAACAACGCCAGATATCAACAACAACGACACTGTCTAGATGATCCTTGGTTGTGCTAAGAATAACCGTGATATCGTGTATTAAAACTTTAAAAATATGTCATTATTGATAAATTTGTAAAAATTTTGTCTTTTTAAACCATTGTTTCATTTCAAATTTATGTTTTGTATATCTTTTTGATTATTCAGTGTACATGTTTTTCTTTTGTTTTTGTCCATTTAAATGTCCATTTCATTGGCTAATGTGAATTGTTTTTGCCTAGACAATGGAATTCAACGAACCACGGCAATGAGTGAAGCCGTGGACTATGTGATTTAGTATACGGCAAACACTATTGTCTGAGGTGTGAAGTATACACTAACTAGAGATCTTACCTGAGTTTTCTTTATAAAGCAAAAGGTGTGAATGCTTCCAATAAAAATAACAATAAAGGGAAGTGTTCTCTAGTGAACCGTATTCCAGGAGTCGGTCGTCTCAAAATGCTGTAGAGGGAAATGCATATAAGTGGGTCCTTGAAAAAATCACACGTGGGGAATCAGACTCTTACTGTAAGATTTACGGCTTTCTGCACAAGAGTTGATAATGCCCCTATTATAAAGCGCCAAAAAATTACTTGTCTTTCATGCCGTTTTACGGGTTTTTATCCATTTTCTTTTCAGTTTTAATGTTTTAATTCAGAGGCAAGTTTTTTACTCTTATAAATTTAAACTGATGTAATGTTATAAATTTGTTTTAATATATATATCTATATATATACAGTGTAATGTTGTATTTTTAACACAGTTTCAGGTCATATAAAATGTATGCCCTTTTTAATAAGCAGAATTTCTTCGCGCGCCGCAAATGCCCTTTTCGTGGAGTTAGCACCCTGCGCTTTTGAAATCCTAGATGAAACACTGTTACATGTAGCTTTTATTATAGCTCATTGTGTAGATAAAGTTGCCTTCATATGTTTGTCTGATTTAGCATGTCTTATAAGGTCATTTATAGCTCAATAACTGATGCCAAGACTTCAATTAAACGTTTTGCAAAATGCCTCATTGATACTTTTATCACTTACCAGACCAAAGGTATACCCCTGGCTTAAAAATCAAATGGGGAACAACTTTTTTGGTTAGGGCTAAAAATTCGGGTGTTCGATGGGGTATAACCCTATAAATAGACCTTATATTTTTTGCTTATATAATAATATACATCATACAGTGCCTTAGTCTAAGTGTCACCCCATATTATGTCATTCTGGCGTAATGTCACACTCAATATATCCAACACAACTTTGTAACAAGCAAAATCAGCCCATACAGACAGTCATCATTTACTTTTATGTAATTTTACGCACGAAATTGCCAGCCCTTATATTTGATACAATGCTTTGCCAGTTTCATATTATAATTTACTAAAATATCGTGACTTTAAACTCAATTGTGTTTTAGTGTTCCTGTTTCTATTTTGGTGTGTGTTTTCCAGAAACATGACGTGACACAATTAGTATGTCGAAATGTCAACTGTCATTCTAACCTCGGGTGTGTCCCCGTATAAAAGATCTGTGTTCTTCAGCAGAAACCATTGTTTCTTCCACTTCTTTGACATTTTCGAGCGCTTCATTAACCAACCCTTCAATTCAATGTGGGTAACACTCTCTTCATTGTGGCTACTTGATGTGTTTAAACTATTTGTGCGACTGTCTGACGACTCTGAGGAGGCCATCGTCGTCGATATTGTTTTGCCGGAAATTTTCTTTTTAGTGTTTGTCGCAATATTTCACTTTTGTGAAATAAAACCGCTAAAAGGTTGATTTTTCAACTGCATGTGCAATTTTAAAAATTAGTTTTATTGTACTAATGATTTATTTGTTACAAGTGTTCTGAATGTTCAAACAAATTTTACGACATTAAAGAGAGTGTGCGTCACGTGATCGCAATCTGAGGCCTATTTTCCCGTGGGGGAAATAAGTTCCGTTACCCTCTCGGCTGTGATTGTGCCCCCGCCTTGGAGAAGTTAATATTCTGCTCGTTCGATGCATTTCAAAATGTTCTTTTACTGTTGAATGTCAAAGTCAAACGACAGATAGCAGACATGTTAATGTGAGTCTTGCAATTATTGTGAACAGCATCGAGTGTCACTCCCGACGAGAACCATCAACAAGTGAAGAGCACCTGTCAATAAAAACCCCGGAAGCGTGCACCACCTAATTTTAGATGTCAATATTTGAGGACGGTGACAGTGTTGATTGAAAGAAAATCGTAACACATGGCAAAATGGAGGAGTCGAGGAAGAGCTTGTCCTTTCAGATGCAGATAGGGTTAATAAGGGACCAAATCAATGTTGACGGAGAACTGACTCTCAGCAGTTTGAAAGACATCGCCTGCTCGTTTGTTGACAGGAAGGTAAGAAAACGTGTATTATGCCCTCCTACATGTACACGGAAATGGAATATCGTGAGCCACGCCGTACTTAATACAATAGAAATGTTTAAATTTGCTCACGTTGGATTTGTCATGAGCTGATGTGAGTTATGATATTACTATGACACTTGTATGTGTGTTTTGATGTCATATAGATAATATACACATAATAGCATACGTGAAAATCACCATATGGCTGGTGTTATAGGATATGTCTCATCGAAGATAAGCATTGAAGTTTAGATTTACTGTGTATCAAAAGGGATTACTATTTATGTTGTGCTCTATGTAAAATTATAACTTTGTTACTATTGTTGGGGTTAAAACTTTTTACCCCTCAATCGATTGTTTCCAAACTTTATGTTTTTGCAATTAAGGCACTATAAATTGTACAAAGTTTCTTATAATTTTAGTTGAATCGGTCATACCATTTAGATATTGCCTATATACATGCATCCAATTCCTATTCTCAAATATTTTTGATAGGTATATAGCCATTTTCACAATCTGATTAAAATCATGTCTTACACCACCTTTGGTGATCAACTGTCCAAATTTTAAGGCTGAAATGAGGGAAAGCGGTACAACTTGGACAATATGACAGTCAAGTCAGACCGTGTCCAAAATTGACCAGGACAACTAGTCGCCCCTTTTAATATAAGACAACATGGACCAAGAACCAAAAGCAGTTAAAACACATATATCCAAATAATATGAAGACAACTTTATTATATTTATAACCAAGAATCAAAATCCAAGAAAATTAAAAAACGACATCTCAGATCGATGTACAAAATAATGTTTTCATTACAATTTATTAATTCAACAATGTTTCAGCACTATAGTCTCTTTAGACAGCACTAGTACGGTACATGTAAATTATGAAATACGAATATTCTGATAATAACAAGTTTGAAACATTTTATTTACGTTGTAATAAAGTTTTTTCATGATATTTAATATAGAAACATTTTGAAAATGCATATGTGTTAAATTCAAGTCTTTGGACAGCATTAGGAAAACTTTCAAACAAAACAGACAGAAGTTTTAAATACATTTCCGAAAGTGAAGAAATCATTACATTTTCAAGAATTACCTACATCACTTATAAGTTAGCTCTTAAAACAGGTAAATCGTTGCCTCATTGCATGGACACATTGTGACTCTTAAATGTGCACTATTTTTTTATATATTTTATTACATTTTGTTTTACTTTGTCTGATATGTCAATTGTCATGATTGTTTACTTGAGAAATAATATAAACAAACACTTTAGCTAGCTGTTGCAAAACACAGATACAGGGTTTTCATGTTCATTTGACATTTAAAAGTGAAGTACCTGGCCATGATTGAAGATCACGATGTTTATTGTTGTCATAGATAACTCAAAATGTAAATATTATGTTGAAATTTATGTACTTGGTGTGTCGTACATAGTCCACAATAGGTACTGTAGGTATACTCTGACAAAAAAGTAAATGTTCAAAATTAATTTTAAAATGTCATTTGCTAATTATAGATGTGATAAGATAAGATAAAATAGTTTATTCCAATCAACATCTCACTAGGGGCAAAGTCATGACATATTGACAATGATCATATAAGCAATTAGACATTACATACACTAAATATGAAATTAAGAAACCAGACTCATTCCAACAATTAAGGAAGCTCACAGGTCTGAAGTTTAGTTTAAATTTTTTTCATTCGTGTCAGCCGCATCTGGCGCACAGGTAAGATATTACACATCACCGTCAAGCAAGGGCTGTGATAATTTCCCTGTAAGGTACATTGTTTGCAATCTGTAGTCGTATAACCTTACTGTGCGCCTGTTAATAAAAAGTTTAAATGGACAATTCAAAAGCATAAGGATATTGTGACGTCAAAGGGTATCTAATTCAGGTATAAATCATTGATCAAAATTGATAATTATTGATATGTTTTTTATATGCCTATTTGAAGATAATACATAAAAGTATGTCCATTGAACATAGAATTTCTGTTTTATTGAACATTATTCATGTAAAACAACACGTGCAAATTTGTGATTTTTGTCTTTAATGAATTATCTTACACAAGGCATGTGGGGCCGCAGTGACCTACTGGTTACAGTCCCCGACTTGTAATCATAAGAGCCTTTCATCTCCTAGTTCGATTCCCGTCCGGGGCATGCTAGTGTGAGAAAGTTGCCAGTGACTTGCTGTAGGTCGGTGGTTTACTCCGGTTTCCTCCACCAGTAAAACTTGCACGTCTGTAAATGACCTTAGCTGTTGATCGGACAATAAGCCCTTAATACAAACAAACAAACAAACAAACAAACAAACAAAATAAAAACCAGAAGTGAAACCAGATGTTCGTGAAGGGGTAAGCGTTTCCTGCTACACATAAGTCACCCACCATAACATTTCCATGTCGTATACCGATATTGTGACGCAAGAGTAAAGGAGACAAACAAATGACGGGATATAAACAGAAGCAGCAAAAGTATCGTGAAAGTAAAGAGTAAAGGTAGTAAGCCAAAGAGTTACCCAATGACCACATACTACAGCATATATGATATTATAATATAATTTAAAAGAAATCAAAAGAATGAACGTGAAAAAAGGTCTAAAACTGTAAACTGAAACGCGACAAAAGTAGAATATAATATAAGGAACAACTTATATACAACTATCTGTGAGGCATACATTTTGTAAATAATCCACTGTTAGTCAATGGAATGAATGAATTAATAGAAATCCATGATGTTTCCATATTTAGTTAATAAATGTATATTTAGTGTTTTTTTGTGTGTGTGTCCAACATCTTAAGTGAATGATCTTGTCCGCTTCAAAGAAGAGAGAGTCGTCATTACCAAAAATAAGAGGCCCATTGGGCCTTAACGTCCATCTGGATCAAATAGGCCTGATAGTAATTTGTTGACAATATAATACTTTTGACTCCTGGGTCATGCCTTGAACAAAATCCATGTTTCTCCATGCCCTAAATGTTCAACATACAAAATCATTAAACACTAAGCCGTTTTGTTTATAAGAATCTTTTTGAAAAATTTGTCATACCCCATTTGGGTCCCATAAGTGGTACCCCCTTTGTACTGAGCCCCTCATTTTATCCACATTTGAACCACCTCCCCAAAGAATGCCTTCTACCAAATTAGGATGAAATTGTTCTGGTAGTTTTGGACAAGAAATAGAAAATGTAAAAAGTTGACATATTTGCTACATATAATTTAGTGTTGATCTCTGACATAAAAACGCGTAACATTTTTGACCCCAGGGTCACGCCTTGAACAACCGTGATTCTCCATGCCCTAAAATTACTACATACCAAAGCATTAAACTCTAGTCCATCTCATTTACAAAGAGAAGTTTTCCCGCGTCCATTGACTGTTTTGGCCCACAGAGTCTCGTTCTGTGGTGCCATTTTGGTTTTTATTTCAGATACATGTAGAAATGGCGATAGGAAAGCAGGACTCAAGGCCAAGTTAATGATGCACAAATTCAAATCAAAAGAACACAATTGAAGAGAAATACTTAATATATATTTAAGCATACAAACAACTTCCACGTAGTCACGGTGCGCATCCTATACAGTGAACAATGACGAGCCTGTAAAATATTTCATAATAAGTTATTGTTCTGGAAAACATATAAATTGATGTATATTCCGTTGGCTTCTTTCTGTGAGACATAACTGCGCATACGCACATTATGGCTTTCTGGAAAAATGGTTGGTGCTGGACGAAACTTGCCTTGATAATAACTGTTTTGGCGTTAATTTTCTATCTTATTGGGTTCGCAAGTCCCTATTGGGAATACAATGAAAGGATAGACAAACACCAAGGATTATGGGACAAATGTTTAAGTATTTTCGGATGTAAAGACAATGTTTCAACATCGAATCCAGGTGAGTTTAATTTTTGTTAACAAACATGCAGTGTATTCTTTCTCCACTGTTTATTTTTTAAGAAAGTCTATGTGTCATTTTAACCAATCATACATACTTGAATAAGAGTATCTTCTTTTTTGATTTTTCAAATCAAATTTAACTTATTTAAAGTAGTACATCTCGACTAACAAATAGTGTATATCTGTCTTCCTACTGATGAACCGGTTTGATTCCTTCTTTAATTCACACTTCGCAAGATTTAAACTGAATCCTTCATTTTTTGGGATCGTCTTTTCATAAAAATTTCCATTTAAAATGTTTTCTATACAGAAAAAGGACATCGAAACGAGTATCATATAAAGCGGATAATGACGTCATCATTACTTAAGATTGAACAGTACATCCATGCTCGCTAAAGTAACTTTTTAAGCTACCTATGTAAGTTTGCTATATTCAGCCTTTATCAGAGCAAGGGCTCAGTGGTTAGGGCGCTCGCTTCGTGTTGGTAGACTGGGGCTAGAATCGAAGGTCGTAGGATTGTATCCCGAGAGCGCCAAAACCTAAGACGTTAATTAGGCAATCTTCTCGCTCCCTGTCAAGCGCTCAGCATTACTGGGTAGAAGGAGGACTGGTTGGCTAGGTGTCAGAATAATATGACCGTGTGTTGTAGCATGTAAATGTATTTGCGACATGATATGTAGTGAGACATCACTATAAACGTCATCATAAGTGCGCACTATCACAAGCAGACCCCGCATCATGCGGTATAAACAACAGGAACAGGTTTGATCTGGTTTTAACAAAACGATAGGTCAAGAGGAGAAGCGGCGACAGGAACGCAAAATCAAAGCAATAGGGATAGTTCAGAAAGAAGGATTAGCCCATGCGTTTCCGACTACTTTTCTATCGAACTTTACATGGGGATCTTTTTTATCGTGCAAGGAGGTTAAAATCCCTGTACAATGGGACTGCCAGCTAAGCGTCCCCGTTAAAGGGGTTAGGGTTAGGGGTTAGGCCGATCTTTGTCTGGTCTCTACCTTTCAACCTGTCTGACTTTGGTGACCCTAACAGGAACAAAAGCTCCACAAGCATAGCTTTCCAGGTCATTGAGTCTAGCAAACGTCCCTACCACGATGCGGTGTCGGCGCACAGGGAAGGCTTTTTTCCAATGGACAGTTCTTGAATGTATTTATGTTTGAATATGTAATGTTAATTATTTTTTGCAGGTTGGTTACAGGCCACTCAAGCATTTGCAGTGTTTGGACTTTTCGCAGGAGTTGTCGCCCTTTTCACATTATTAACTGCCGTTTTCAAGGACCATTGCAGCGGGGGACTGATTTTGATCATTGCAATGTGCGCTAATCTTGCAGCGTGTAAGTGAATTTAACGTAAATAAGAATAAAATTGAAGAATACAAAAGAAGTAAATAGGAAGTCACGAAGCAACCGGAAAGGCAATTGAAGTCATCGTGATTAGATAGGGAAGATGTACATGCATTTCATTACAGCTTATTGGTCTCCAACTTATGGTGCGACAAACAATTAACACAGATTATTTGTATGTGTCTGTTTGTTTTATAAGGTCTTTCTGTCACTTCAACAATACTTCAGCCAAAGTGCAAAGGGAAGTTCTAATAACCCGTGAAATTACTATAGATATGTGTGTGCGTGTGCGTGCGTACGTGTGTGTGTGTGTGTGTGTGTGTGTGTGTGTGTGTGTGTGTGTGTGTGTGTGTGAAAATATATGTAACAGTGCTGTAACAGTGCTGTAGAATTGTAGTGAAACAATACACTCTACAACAGGTTGATGTATAAATTCTCTCAACTTTAAAATTATATATATATATATATATATCACGGCGGGTGACACATGTTTTTATATGTTTTAATATTTCAAACAATGTTGTCGGGTCATAATGGTTAATGTTGTATCAACATGTTTAAGTTGTAATCATTATTGTTTCATTTTCCTCATTTATGTTTTTTAAGACAGAGAGAAAACTAAAAGAGGATAAGAATTAAGAATAGGAATTTAAACCTATAGGATCTTTTTCCTTCAAATAAATGTTAATATATTTGCCTGTTAGTAGTTTCCTACCAGGACCATACCGTTATAAGCAGACGGAACTGTAGTTTAATCATGTTTACATTAACTTAATTGTATTTTCGCTTCTTTTTAATAGAATTGCGTAAAAGTTCCTTTGCGTTTCAAATATATTTTGGTTTATATTTGTTTTTTCTAGTACATGTTTCGCGTTTTCCATATCAGTGAACTGAAGTCTTGTATTATTTGAGCCGTTTCTTGGTTTTTCATATTAACAACTTCGTATGACTGTATGCTTTTATCATTTTTTTTCTTTTTCGTTTTTTCAGTTGTCTTCATTTTTATTGCGGTTTTACTCTTTGGATGCAATGTGGCGTCAAATCTGTCATGGGCATATGCTCTGGCCGTAGTTGGAATGATCCATTTTGGAGTAGCTGGGAGTCTGCTCTTTGTTTCGTTGATTCTACTTCATAGATAGGTGACCGCATAAAGATTCTTCCACAAGGATATTGGTTCTCGCAAAGATATACAGCTACGCTACTTTAAACTTTTTTGTAAGATCTGAAGCTTCTTCTTAAATCTAAATTTGGTAATTTTTCATTTGTAATTTGTTTTTGATATTAAGCATCTTTGCAGGTGGTTATTTCTTATAACAGTGTATAAAATAAAAGTAGAATTGCAGTGGAAATAAATTAAATGTTTTGCTTTTTTAACAGAAATAGATGCTACTACCAATAAACCTTAACAGTTAGGCTGGTTCTCTCCCTTTGTTACTTCTCTCCGCCAGGGCTGCGCTACGTCTAGCGTGGAGAGAGAGCAGTGTACCAAAGAGAGAGAAGCAGTCTACCTTTACAATATAGGCTTAGTATTGATAAGAAATACAAGAGTAATATCATATTATAATACATATATTACAGATAGTAACGAGACAGATGAAATACATTGTAATATATCAATTATCCAGCAAAATTCTAAAAGCTGTGGTTACACTTAAAAAGTTTTTCAACTGATGGGTCTTCGTTCGCAAATTTTGACATATGAAAAACCTACTAAACACTACTTAAAGTTTAGCAATAATAATCAGCAGAAAATAAAACAC
>JAUMGZ010009732.1:0-10234 GCA_032359645.1 Pododesmus macrochisma | reverse complement strand
AGAGCAGGAAGATCAGAGTTGACCTCCTTTAACATTATGCCAAAGGAAGAAACAACAGACTTATGATTAGCCAATATTTCATCCTTGCTCAATGTTGTGTGTATGTAAGTGGGATTACCATGTGCCACATCCAAGCCAAGCTCCTTAGACAAACATTCAAAATAATATGTCTTACAAATAAAGACGATGTTATTAGAAGCTTTATCTGCTGGGACAACAACATATTTATCATGGATCATTGTCAAGTTTTCAATGACATTTGGATCGTTCAGGACTGATTTTACTTCTGTATTCATTGTCCCATGCAGCATATATATTCGACGTTTGAGCAAATATTTGAAAGCCTTAACCCTTTCTGAAAGTGTTTCCTTCTCAACATTTTCTCGTTTAGCCCACTTCCTTGCATATTCCTCCACAGAGTCCATCATTAGTTTGAAATTTTGCTTCCAAGAGAAAGGCTTTGGTGGTCTGAATTAAGGACCCTTTGATAGCAATTCGCGCAGTGAATCGTTGTGTAATATATTTAGATCGCCTGACACAACATGTTTAAGTGGAGCATACAAGAACGGAGAATTGGAGCAGGAACACGATTGAGGTTTCGACTTAAGTTCATCGATATTAAGGTTTTTCAACGTCCTTTTATAGTTAAATATCTTGGATGCAACGGGAGTGGTGTAAGAATAGGAAATACATGGTGTCGTCTTGTCTTCAAATTATATTGGAAATTTAAATTTCACTTGTTTATTATGAAAAATATTACTAATGTTGAAAGCATTGATGCCTTTATTTTCGAACTTGACTTTCAAAAAATGACGTTCAGCTTCTGTTGGTTTTGGTGACGTCACATGTTTTTTCAATGTGTGGTTTGCAATGTCAAAGATTATAGTAGTGAGACGGTAATCAATATCAAATGTGTAAGTAACAAAAGAGCAGTTATCTGAAAGAAGTTTAAGTCTTGAATGTGGAATAGCAAACAGTTAAGTGCAAATGTGGTGTATATATACCTAATGGTACGTTCATGTACTGTTTAAGTTCGTTAAATGAAACATAGTCATACTCTACGTGGATTAGGTTGGAACATATCCATCACATTAATGGAGCTACACCCCGGACTAAAATACAAAAAATGCAACCTGAATCGTGCCTCCGATAAATGTGATATTTATAAGAGGAAGGAACCAAAACTCTGTGTGAATTACCCCGTCGCGAACCCCAGATCTTGCTCGAAGCTGCTGCCATTAATGGACGAAAAAGATTTCCTATGCTGTCAGTTTTGTCGTTGCATTTATACGGAACCGCCGTCCCTAATTGTCGAATCCAGAATTCTTCTCGCTGAAGCATCACGAACATCTATAACACACTAGAAGCGTAACCAGATGCCCGTAAAGGAGTTATCGTTTCCTTCTACACATGTGTCACCCGACACGATATGTCCGTGTCAGTTTGATGTATGTATAATCTTGTCTATATTTATAACAAGAAAACATTGATGCAAAGCATCAATTTCGTCGGGGAAAATAGGGTTTATTATTAAATCAAGAACATATTTATGCTTGGAATTTTTTTTATATCTCAGGGCCAAACTTTGAAAACATTGTTTTCTATGACCAAAATTAGCACGTATGCGAACATTAATGTCACTTCAAAAGTTGGTTAAGTTAAAGATATTAAATTTCGCCAATTTTCCCCTTTTTGATTGTGCATGTAGCGCCCCTTGGAGCCCCAGCCTTATTTTTGAACAAACATGAATTTACTTTCACCTTGAATCGTTCCGGCTGAATGCTTAAATATTGTTTAAAAGTTAAAAAGTTGATGCAATAGTTTATATAACAGTAAACATCGACTTTTAAACCAGTATCCTATCTTTATTTTTAACTTCTATGGTTCTCAATAGCTAAAGGTTATGTCTTATGTTCAAAAGGCGTGTTAACATAATTATAACTACGAAATACAGAATTAAACTGCACAAGTTTCTCGAAAACAGCAGTAAGAATGAAAATATGTAATCAAACTTGTATATTACAGTAAAATTTTTTTTTTTTTTTATCAATATGACTTATCGCATACATTCTTTTTATCTTAAAATTAAAAAGAGTACTGCAGAAGTCGTGTATCGAACCGGCACGTTCAAGTCTTAAATCTAACGCACAACCAACAGATTTATATCGGCCTTGATGTCTGCACAACTAGGATATGATAATCTTTTATCAACCTGATATAGCACATGTGTACAGTATTAAACACAATTCTTCTATATAAAAACAATTTATAAATGCAGTTTGTGGGTCTATAAACAGGGCGATTTTAAGATTTATAAAACCAAAGCAGACTTTTTAAGCAGACATAATTCCTGATGGTGAAGCCATAAATGCACGATAACATAATACTCCGCAATAGAGTTTTTTCACGTGACGTCACCGGTCCGCCATGTTGGAGGACAAGCTTAGATGCAGCAATCATATTTCATTGTGGAAAAACAGGGTTAGAAAATGTGGGATAAATCCATTATGCATGCACAGAATTTCATGAAATTAATATATTTGGATAGAATTAAAAAAAAGCTTTAAAAATAATGTTAAAGAAATAGTATTTTATTTGTATTTGAATTCGTAGCGACTGTGTTAACATGACCAAATTTAGTAAGATTATAAAGTCAACACTCGTCAGTTGCCCTCTATACATGCAACGTTTGGCCAGTAGCCCTTTAAATCGCAAGTTTTGCGTGACCTTGGAAAACCTCTATTCCGGACAAAATTCACCGATTCTTGCCCTTTTTAGAAAATCAAACGGAGTACAGTTTGCGACCTTCTTTATTCACTCTTTTTAAATTTGAAGTGTAAATAATCAATTTTTTCGATTCAGACATATATATATATATATTATTAACAGTAATTATGTTACATTGTTTAACAAGGTAAAACTGCTGTGACTTTGGGTAAAACAATATTACAACCTCTTCAAACTCAGATGTAAAATGCAAACTGCTCCCATCTCTATGTGCATATCTCAAGTCAATTACAAATATATTCGCCGGCTCATGCCGACGAATAATAAGACGCTTTTCACCAATAAGATATATCACTGATTACGTGACGAAAAAGTGGCAAGGATTGAAACAGAAGTAACAACAGCAACAAAAATTAAGCATAGGACAGGAGGGGTATGAACCAATGACCTCATACTACATACGAAATCTTGGATGTCAACAACAACACTCTTGTGGACAAGCTTATATTTTATGGATTCCTGGTTTCTTGCTCTACTTCTGTAAGAATTAATTTGATAACTTGGTATATATCTTTATTTGATCACTCAAACGTATAAAAGCCTGTTTAGCTATATACACTATTTTTTTAAGGTTGTAAATGGAAAAATAGGATCGTTTTCTGCAGACTTAAACCTTTTTTGTAAGCAGACTTTGACAACATCCGACCTTTCTGTATACCCGTTTTTCCTCATCTGACATTCACCGACTCTTAAATTTACAAAGTTTATCAGAAAGCTACTAGGAATGACAGTCCTGACACACTATGGCACATTCAGATATACATGCATTGTTTTATAACGATGAATTGTAGATACTAAAACAAATACATAATGTTACATCTTTACAGTTGCTGTGCCACTGATATGAGATGCAGCCAATGAAAGCTCCATTCAACGAGCAAATTCTTATCACTAGCTTTTGTAGCATATAGACCAAAGATTTTTCGGGATTTGATTCTTAGTTAATGGGAATAGACCAAACATAAATGCAGCCATGTTATATCTAAACGTTATTTTTTTTTTTATATCTAAAAGTGTTTTGAAATTCTGTAAATTCTGAGTTTTGTTACACTTCCAGAGATTTTGTTGAATCATCTCTGTTTCACTTTTACAAAAAGTTCATTTACTGTCTGAATTGAATTTTTTTTTTATTTAATAAGTGATTTGTCCCGAGTACGAGATTGTTCTTTTGCGAACTTTAAACCATACTTAAATTTAAACCTTTTGTAGTGCTAAATGGAAATTTATAAATGTAGCATCAAATATTATCGTTTAAATATTCTATTCCTTTTGCCTTTTCCTTGACATGAGGCGGATCTTCATGTATTCTTCAATATTTCACTGACTTAAAATCTGGCCCCGGTATCACACAGCTTCTTAATATAAGTCCATTCTCAATTCTTAAATTTTAAGAATATACATTAACTTTAACAATATTCTCAAAAATGTGTATATCAGAAATTCTTAAATCCCTGTTCTCAAAATTTAAGTTAAGAACGTGCTCAATATTTAAGAATAGTACGACCTATGCTTAAACCACTAAGTACGTTCTTAAATATAACATTCCAAGACGGCAATCTATAGAATACTTATGCGTCTGCGACGGAGGAGAGAAAATCGTCTACACCGCCGACCATTTTTCCTGTTATCTAACACATAAAAAAAATCATTTTAAGGCAGATCATTTAGTCATAATGCTATCATAAATATTTCGTTATATTTTAGTGATTGCTTTCATCTAAAAAATGAATAGCGGCGTGCATATGCCATTTGAAGACCACATGAATGTATGAGTTTAGAATAGATAACACCTAGGTTAATTAAAGATGCAATGCCAGGTGAGGACGGGGGCGGGGGAAGGGGTTTACAAAAATCAGTATGGAAATATTATTCGTCAGAGTTAACTGATGAGGCATAATTTGTAGAATGTTCATCCATAACTTTGATAAATTCTAATTGTGCGCCGATAAATTAAGGTTCGACTGAAAATAAAGAATGTTTGGTTTGCACTGACCATGCAACAAGTATTTTAATAATTACAACATTAGTGACGAATATTCCCATAATTATTGTAGTTGCCACACTTGTTGGCAGGGAAAATCAAACGTTTAACACATAACATAAAACAAAGTATAGTTGCTATTGAAATAATGAACCTTTCTATTCCCGAGTGATTCTTAAATTAAAATACTTATATAAATTTGTTGCAACGATTTTTTAAATGTTCTTATACATATCCATTTATTTATTAAATCTTTAAGCCATAATACATCTTCAATTCCCACTGGTACGGAGTCGGAGCCCGAGACGGAGTTGTAGATATTTGGGGTTCGTCTCAGTATTCACCATCATACAGTATACAATATTTCCACTATAGACTTATAAAAGTAAATAGGAAAATTATGTACATATTGGTGTCTGATTTAATTTTTGCATTTTGAAAATCCATTCACAGTGAAAACAGTCGACGCTGTCGGATGTAAAGCTGCACATTATTCTACAAAGAAAGGAATATGCCATCTTAGGTTACACCAACAGAGTTCCTATTGCACGATGAATTTTAAATTCCCTTGTGGCAGGCTCTACATGGTTTGTCACACATAATTATCAATTCAGGTGGGAAATCTAATTCACAGGTTTTCCTAATTCGAGGCATTAAGAAACATTTTGGCATCGTTAATGTGACCAATATAACCACTCGTAAAATCCACCTGTTGCCAACAATAACCATAGTATGGATATAGTGACATTGTCATTGAAAATGTCTATTGACAAACTGCCTCTTCATTTTCTTACTTATTCAATATCCTAGTCAGTAATATAGAATCTAACCAATAGCATGTAGTCTCTCTGTGACGTATTAAAACAGCTGTGTACATATGCTTTGTATGCATCATTTTTTCAGTATATGTCAGAAACTTACAGTGATATCATCTAACAGTGAAGTCATGGAAGGACCTAAAAGACAGTATGATCGACCCTGTCCTATATTCGTTCAATATATTATTTCGTTTTCCCTAGTTGGATTCACAACTTATCAAATGATTGAAATTACAAGTCTAAAGGATCAAATTTGCTTCCTTCGAGAACAAGGGCAGCACCATAATAGGACTTTTCAGGTAATGTATTTTTGTATTCTGAGACTGTAACTTAATTGTTATTCACCAATTGGGCATTTCATTTTAGTGTGATAGAATTTTCATATACTTTTGTCTACATATGATAAAGCTATTGTTTTGTTTTTTTGTCAATAGCGTTTGTTCTGTTAATCCTATTTCGATTTGTTTTATACATATTAGTGCTTTGTCGCATCGAATAAGCAATATTATCTTTGTTACACTCAATATGCACCCTGTAATTGATTCAATACTTACTAACTTGCGGTTTATACGTATCATTCCTTGAACTAGAATACAAAAATGCAATCTGAAACATGACTCCGATAAATATGACATGTATAAGAGGAAAGAGCCAATACTCTGTGTGAACCCCCGTCCGAACCCCAGATATTGCTCGAAGAAGCCGTCATGGAAGTTTCAGTTTTAACAATATGCGTTAAATTGTAATATGTATCTGTCTTAATTACTGAACTATGACAAAGCCTGACAAAACATGACCTTTAGGAAATCCTGTGCATTGAAATCAATAAACACCATTATCGTTTATTTTCGTTATATTTGGATCAACCCATGTCTATTAATGTCTCATAACTTAAGACCAATTGCATTGGAGTAGAGAGGGGGAGACTTTGAGCAATATCACACAGATATATCGAATGACTTTTGACGGGTGTTAAATAAATTCCAGATACGTAAATTAAACATGCATCATAGCAACAAACATACGTAACTAAATAAACACATGTTTCCTGAACTTTCAATATAATGTATAATTATATAACTAATAATCTCAATAACAATTTAATATCAATGTCACTGAGAATACCACTGAATTTTATTCTGTGACATGAGCACCAGAATGTAAGGAATAAAATTGACATAACAACAATCCTGAAGACTAATCTATGCAGACTGACTTAGGACGGTCACCCAGCACGAAGGTCCAACTTATACAGAATCGATGTTCGCTAGAATAATACAATATTCGTCTACAATTTTGGCAAGGCAATTTCGTTTTATTGTTAGGGTATGATTTTTATACTTCATAACCATCGTGATTTCCCCACTTCTAATTTTCTCTATAGCGTCTATGAATGACGGCTGCTTTCAAGCTTGATCTGGGGTTCGGGACGGGACTGTCTTGCACAGAGTATTCGCTCTTTTCTCTTATAAATATTATATTTATTGGTGGCATGTTTCAGATTGCATATTGTATTCATCTGATTTATTACGCGGCTAACCGTTGGTAGGTAAAATTTTCAGTTTTCCCTGAGCTATCAAATATTTGCTTGCAAATTGGATCCATGATTATGCATTTTTGAAATGTCTTACATTAAACAATAAATTCAAATATGTTTATGAATTTAACACGCATTATAGATAAAGTGGTAAATTCGAAAAACCAAGACGATATTCTAAAGCCGGAAGTCCATGGACATGGACAAACAAAAGGAAAACGTGGGACGCACACAGAAAAAATAGCCAAATATACATTTATTAACTTTAAAAAAGTAACATCTCGAACTTCTATTTAAAAACATAGAAGCAAAACCAGGTGCTCTCGATATGGTAAGCGTTTCCATCTACACATGTGTTACCCTCCACGATGTTTCCGAGTCATTCCGCTGTATGGCAACTCTATCCACTGTTTAAAATGAAGCATAACAAGATTCATCCAGAAAATTATGTATAATATATATATCGTTAGTTAAGTTTCAGTCTTTAAAAGAACATTGGCAAGCCTCGATTCTTTTAAAAATCTGAAAATTAACTAGCTCCGGTTAGATAAAACTCGATAACGAATCGTAACTTTTGGGAAAGCCATGTAGTTCTATATATTTTAACCCATCTCTGTGTCATTGTGCCGAATGATCGACCCTATTCATATTCCATTAATGACAGCAGCTTCGAGCAAGATCTGGGGTTCGCGACGGGGTAATTCACACAGAGTTTTGGTTCCTTCCTCTTATAAATATCATATATATCGGAGGCATGATTCAAGTTGCATTTTTTGTATTCCTTTCAGTGCCACGATTGGCCGATCATCGGCCAAGAAAAATAACATCCGTTTGATAAAGTCGTACACAGGCAAAATGTCCTCACGTGAAAAGTTCCTCACGTGATATCTTATAAGTCAATTCGCGTGAAACTTTTGTGTTTATTCCTTCTTCACGGAGACGAGTATATTGAGATTAAAGCGATCCTGGGTTAGCAGAATAGTGACTTACAAATAATAACGCTTCAGCAATTGGTTAAAAAATGTAAAGATGAAGTTAATGTAGGAACGGACAAACGATTACCGAAAAATCAATTGGCCTTTTTCCCGGAAAAAATGCTGCATAACACCGACGTGTAAAGAAAGAAATAAAACATGTCAATATTAAACAACATCAGTATAACCACACAATCAAATTAACAACGAACCTGACAAAAAACAACAGCAGGTTTTGAACGAAAAACACGAAACATATACAAAGCAGAAATAAACCACTGAGTCGTTAACTAAACAAAAGATAATGAGATTGACGTTAATCTACTTTTCTTATTCAAGATATGTGCTCTTTTATTGTGTGGTATGTTTGCTGTTCCCCGATGCAGTTTGAGATATCTGCCTACGCAGTTTCAACAAATAGTTAACGTTATGCCTGCCTTATGCATATGCATACTGGGATCACTTTGGTGAAATTTGGTGAAACTATGTAACGCTTCGTCTGACTAAACTAGACACGTTACAAGTGTTTTTCTTTATATAAACATATTTCTACTTTGTGCTGCAGATGTGCAGGTTGAGCTTAGAATTTTGAAAAAAATATCAGAATCAATGCTTTATTTTGTGAAAATACATTCGGATTTCCCTGGAATTCTATATAGATCAACATGGTACTACCAATGTTTCATTGTTCCGAATGACACATCTACTATTTAAACAAGCTTCTTGGTTAGACACCTGTGTTGTCTTAACAGTCAAATAAATCTGTATACTTGCTGCGGCGAGAAAGGCTCTTATCATGTATCTTGTCTGCAGTGGATGTGACTGTATACGGGTCACATATGATTCGAACATATTAATATGCAACTACCTTATTGAATACATTCTTTTCCCCCTGTCAGGATCAATCATGTTTATCACATACAAATGTGTGTTTCGTTGCAGAGTTTACAAGTCCCTTTATTCTCAAAACGATCCCTACTACACTGTAGATGATGCCTTTAAAGGGAATACGGTACAAATCAAATGGAAAAAAATATTGGAAAGTTAGATAACTTTTAGGGACTTGTGGCAAGCTAGTGTATCTAGAAGGTGAAAGAATATTCAAACAACCCTGACATTCAAAATAGATGGGGTGTGAGGTTTACAAATTGTAGGACATCGGTGAGCATACAATCCAATGTATAATATGATGTTTGATGATCGATTTGCTGATACCTGAACATCATTGTATTAGTATTATGTTGCGGCAGGCATATAAGCGTTCAGTTTTAACACAGTTCTAGTTAATTAACTGTATTCGCTTTGATCTTCCTCTTCACATAATGTTAACATTAGAACATGTAACATTAAATTAATATTTTCTTATTGATTTGCTGTATAAGCTTTCACTTATAAATGTATGGATGAGACAAGGGATGCAGTGTACAGTTAATATGCTACAAACAGATGTTGCTTATTCAATTTCTGACTCATGTGGAAATATTATATAACCACTTGTCCGCAAACTTTTGTACATGTACAATGGTGTATCTAGGCATTCTATTACTCCTGTATTGCCAATTTTAATCAAATTTCTCTTGGGTAATCATTACTGCTGGCTGTATCATGACTAGTTCGAAAATTGAGGGGTGCATTTCTTACACAGAGTTGACTAGCTTCTTTACATCTTATTGTATCGATTTGATTATGTGGTTATTATTGTGACTGCATATTAAGCATAGACCACAACGTTTCCATAAGCATATGCTCATAATGTTTTCTTTGATAATGTTGCAAATGTATCATTGCAGTTTTTTGGATTTTTTTAACAGTTTTATACAACACACATTGACGAATTGCAAAAGTTGAATACGCAATTTATACACAATATATCACCATAAATTCATATTACACTTAAATACTTCTAGCTCCCAATTAATGCACTAACCGATAAAAGGTCCACATACACTGAATAAATTATTAATATTGAACATACAAGCTATACTGTAAACGCACCAAACCCAATTTCATAGGTGTCAGTTTCCGGAGGCCTTGAAGTTGTTTCGATATGATAATAAAATAGTAAATCGAAAAACCAAGACGATATTCTAGGCCGTAAGTCCATGGACATTGGCAAACGATAAGAAAACGTTGGACG
>JAUMGZ010009721.1:0-10235 GCA_032359645.1 Pododesmus macrochisma | reverse complement strand
ACGTTTTCCTTTTGTTTGCCAATGTCCATGGACTTACGGCTTTAGAATATCGTCTAGGTATTTCAAATTTACTTCTTTAGTGAGACAGTCACTGTTTTACTTTTTAAAAGACGATCGCAAGATAATGTTTGATAGTTTGGGTATATGCCGACCGTGGAAAGCACACTTAGGTCGACATGCTGCTGGATAAAGTATCAAATTCGAAAAACCAAGACGATAGTTTAAAGCCGTAAGTCCATGGACATTGGCAAACAAAAGAAAAACTATATTCAGTGTCCCAGTAATGTATTGCACTATGTGGATGTTGCATATTCCAATGACCTGCATAGCCAAGGTTGCCTCATGGCTTGTTTGTTGTTCTTGACAGATTTTCGTAGTCAGAAATGAATATGTGAGGTACAGTCATGTACACATTTATAATGTTATAATCAACTGTACAGAAAATTAAACACCTTTAGTGTTAAATATATAACATGTAATGTTATAATTAAGATGATGCAGTAAACACCGTTAATGTTTGCTCACACACAAACGTGCTTTTATCTTCTCTTTAAATTCCTTCTCTTGTGCTTTTACTTAGACTTGATTTTTCTTTATCACCAGCGGTATTTGTATTTTCAAATGTTTGAAGTGACGTTTATACTTTATTTTAGAAATAATCATTCAAGAAACATGCAGAAGTAGTATCTATATATTAACTTTCTTCAGTGTGGTCAATGCGTCAGTTCTATACGTGTCAGAATTGAAGAAAAAAAACTTTCAATTACAATTGTATACCTTAGCCAATCAAAGCAATTTATTTGAGGATATGTAGAAGACACACTTGTTTTTTCATGACTTTACATATTTTAAGCAATCAATCTGTTTTAAAGAGATATACCAACCGTGAGAGTTTCTGTCACTTGTGTGTCAAAATATAGTGAATAGACACACGGGAATGTGTCACACATGGCTAATTCTAGTCGTGCTTGGAATTCTGCTCTTGTCTATACTTAATATGCGAGACCAGTCACTCGTTTAATTCACATATATTGGAATATGTTTCTACGTCATTTTGACTGATGGTAACCTGAATTTCAGAGGAAAAAATCATTTCAAAATATTTCGGTAGGGACTATCCTAATTTCCCATGTGATAGCTTCTATCCGTATTGCTAGGGAATATTCACAACACTCTACAATATTATGGAAAATATTTGTCTTTGTATAATAAGAGTTAAACGCTACTTCCATATATAGAAAATATGATCAAAGAATCAAAAAACTTAAACAAACCAACAAGACAATATACATATTCTGAATCATAGAACATATAAAGCTTTACAACATCGTCACAGCAATGACACAACAATTCCTAAGACACCTTATTCATTGGGATCTATGTAGGAAGGGTACTCAGCAAAAACACATTCGGTAGTGTTAAATTAGTTCATGTTGTCTCTGCGTTAACTATTTCTTGCTCTAAATTTGTGATTGCCCTCGAGTGTCAGTAGGTACCCCGACGTTTAAATAAGACATTGGTAATATGAAACAGCGGGCCAAACTGCCATGTAATTCTCCATTTAACGTGTCTTGAAATGCACTATTAAGTTCTTATGTGTATCTTCAGAGAAGTATCTGGAGATTACAATGAGTCACCAAAGACAATAACATCCATATCCATCAGTCAGACTAAGAACAAATCTTTGGTAGGTAATGTGGTGAATTCGTTAGGTCGCTCTGAACAATACATAAAACAATTATATTTGTGTAAGAGGTATTTACATTGATTGCAACAATGTACTTGTATAAACAACAACAACAAAAAACACGTAGTTAATTTTCTGACAGCAACAAGAGTTTGTTTCACTTGATTAGCCTGATGACGTTTCAGAAATATTACGCTCTACCATTTACATTAATGATCATATATTTTAATAATAATTTTTTTGATATATATTTTATTTCCCAGAGATGAGGAGCTCTTGCTTACATGCTTATGTACAAAAGTATATAGAAGATAAACATTTAACTTATGTACATTTTATATAAAGTAATATAATATGTGTACATCTGGTTAATTTTCTGTAATCATAAAAGCGAGAGAAAGAGGAAATGATGAAAGGAGAGAGAGAGATAGAAACGCATAGAGGAAAGAAAGATAAGAGTAAAGATAGAACGAGAAACATAGAGGATAGAAAGATAAGAGTTAAGACATACATGTACCATGGCCTCTAATAAATTACAGCAAAATATTTTAAGAAAATTGAATAAGAAAATTAAGAAAAAGGTGTTGAGGTCTGAAACTGGAAATGTCAGTGATGCTATTTTGTGTTTTTGGTTTTAAGCACTTTCAAAGAAAGCAGTTCGAGGGAGCTATGACCTCATGAAAAGAGGAGACAATCTATTCATTGAAGTAAAAAAAGTTTTTGTACATTGATAATTATAATAAATTCATTTTCTCTTGGTTATATCTAAATTTTGTTTTTCCATTTCCAACTTGTTATAGATATTAGACAATTAGTTTTTCTTCTGGTTTTAAAAAGAATTTCGGGATGTTTCGTTTTTCAGTTAATAATTTTATTGTTGTTCTTTTTTCTGTGTTCCTCTTACGTTTTCCTTTTATTTGCTCATAGACTTAAGGCCTTTTAATTTTGTCTTAGTTTTTCGTATTTACTATTTTACTAGTTGAGATTTTCGTTAGCGGTTGATTGTTTAAATACTCAACAGCGCCACATGTTAAAGTTGTATATGTGTGTCTATACTTCAGACTTGTCTCGTGCAGGAATTGGAAAGTTTGATACTTCATTAACCGGTTTCTGGCTTTATGACAGTCTTAATTCGGACCTCATGAGTAACTATTCTTGAGGTTTTGTGACGTCGTTTTAACCCCATCGTGTCATCTGGTGCTGAATTGTTTGATACGGCTGTTGTTAATTTGTCTGTGTCATTCGTTCTAATGATTCCTCTTATTCTTCTTTAAATCCTTTGTGACAATGATGAAAGCTTGTCTGATATTTTCATCTGTGGTTTACAGCATTCAATTATCAAAATATGCGTATCGTTGAGTACATTTAGCGGAAGAAATAATGAATAAACAATAGAAATCTCCAATAAATCTTACTTAAGCTACCCTTCTTCCTTTAGTTCCGATTTTACGGAAGCTTTGTCGTGTAGCGATGACAAACCAACTACCTAATCAGCTTATTGAATGAAGTCATGTTCTAGAGTTTCAGAGTACAAGTGAAGGTATTGACCATCCGAACAAATACAGAACAACTGAGTTATATCAGACTATCATAGCATAACTGTATTATAACGCAGCAAAAAAAAGTGCCAACAATGATAAACAAGTGCATATATTAAAGGTTTAAACGAGAATAGCAACCTTATTAAAAAAAAAATAAAAGCTAATACCGATGAAGTGAAATATACTTGTCTTCGTAAAGACTCTTAGTTCCCTCGTACCAATGTGAAATGACCTATTTTAGGTAGTTTTAGCTAAGTGTCAGCAAAATCCTTTTACAAGTTTACCCCAAAATAACGTAAATTGGGTGTACTTGTAATGAAAGAATAACATTAAGATCGCCTCATGTCACTGACATTTGAATTATGTAATTGTCTGACAACTTAATAGATAGAAGGATCTAGTTATCATGTCTTCACTATCGTTATGACAGTTCTAGTATCAACTGTATATGAGTTGAAGTCGTGCTTAGTTTATATGCGTGTACGTGCTTTACAACTTTGTATATTCGTATCATGCATGGCTTTATCTTTGACCGTTATGGTAATAGTCTACACGAAATGTTGTAATCATTGAGATTATTTTTATTTGATACTACGGATAACCAATATTATGTTCCGAACATATCATAACTTCGAAAAGTTATTTATTTCCTATGATATGTCGATATAGTATCAGATCGTGCTTCGGAAAGAACAGTTAGTGACAACTATTCCTTGCCGTTAATCATTCCTGTCTATTCGTTGTGGCCATATTTCCCATTTATTTTACCACGCTACTCTCTCTTTTGCTTGTTTGGTTTTTGGTTTTTTATCCGTATGATACTGTCACAGTATGATCTAAGAGGTATAGCACAACGTCATACTTTAATTAAACAATCAAGTCGCGATCTAGTCTTACACATTCGTTATAGCAGTGCCTTCTCCTTCGACAAAGGCTCAAACTGGTAGAAATTAAAACATCACGTCGATCGCTAATATAATTTTCTGACTGTGGATTCAAATTAGCTTAACATTTAAAGAAAATGTCGACTTTTCGAATTGCATGTCACAAACAAATGTGAGTCGCATACCAACAAAATACAAACTGATTTCTGTAATTTGGAAAAGACCTTTAAATTGGAATCAAAAGGTTGAATTATAAATTGATTGCAACATACTGCTCTACGACGCCGATACTGAAATTGGTATGTTCTTTTATAAAAAAAAAACTATTCTTACGTGTATAAACGCCATCTCTAACAACCTAATATAGCATCTTGATCTCTGTATGTGAGCAATATACTCTAAATAAGTGATTATAAAATCCACAAATATCATCAACGTGTAACAATCCATCATATCACACATCAAAACTAATATTTTATAGTTATATAAGGAATATATCAAATTAGAAATATCACCTAATGAGTTTCTAATGAAGTTCAGACCTGTAGTAGTATAAATACTATTGAAAATTTAGATGGCGAAATATAATTCGATTAGTGAGTGAGTGAGTTAATGAGTGAGTGAGTGAGTGAGTTTGTTTTGTGTAAATGAAACATCTCATACTTAACTCTAAGACAATAGCGATGTTTGGAATTCATATTATTGTAAATTATCTATGAAGCCTCAACCTTCCCACTTCTCGCATGAGACTAGAAGTCTTAAGTACAGAGATACATTTAAAAATTCAATAAATACACTTCATGGCGCTGTAAATCTTCTCAACAAGTAACCGCCCACTTCAATTGTCAATAAAACTAAACGAGTAAATTGTGTATACATATGTACAAAAGACAATTGGAAACATGAAAATTTGGACAAATTAGCTATCATTGGTACACAATTATTTCTTATTGGAATATACACTACCTGTTATGAACCTTTAACTAAATTGGACAATTCTTGAATAAAAACAATAAAGGGCGCTACAAACTTCGTAAGACCACAACTTATATGACTCAAATAGTCTCTCTTGAAAAATCCATTTGGCTCAGAAGTTGAAATGTATAACTAACCTTTTCATCTTTAAGGATGGATGACATCTGAATCAGAGGAAACGACGACCAAGGAAAACAACAATACACATCAACTGTCAATACAAACATACATAAAACCACAGAACAAAAATGTTTGACCCCATTTGATCAAGGCTATACGTTTACCTTTAAAATGACGATGTTGTTGAAATGTGTGGTAGTGTTTAAAAGTCAAAAGTAAATGTAATTGACCTCATTTTTTCGATATCTGTATGTTATCAAGGACAGCTTCAATATTGTTTAATGACCAAGAGAAGTTAACTCTGCTTTTAGAGTATATCTAATGGCGTTAGTGTTTGTAGAATTTTAAGAGATGTTATATGTGTGGAAATAGAGCTTGTACAGTCAGCTACTAGAGTTTGCTATAACTGGTTACTTGTCTAAGTCTATGTTCGAACAAATTTATGCGCATGGCAATATGAAGAATAAATTAACACGAGAAACAAATCCACGGCTCTGTGAGAATCCATGATCTAGATTTTAATTTATAGGGACACATCCCAATTTTATAAGGTTTGAGTGTTTTTTTATTATATTTAGAAAGTTCTTACAGCATTTTAAAAAAATTTTGTTCCGTCATTTGACGACTTTTATATCCCCGTTCTACTAACACATAAAGCAGTATGAACTTAACAAATGTATCAAGTGACAGTGTAAATTAAATAACTACAGGAATCGACTAGTTTCTTGTATTTTTATGTATTGCAAATAAGGTTTTTGACCTGAATGAACAAGATCAACTGTGTCTCTATGGAACTCTTCATATACTGATATTGCTAATTCGCCATCTTTCAAAACGTTTCTATAAAACTGCTAAATCAATGACCTTGACATTGCTACAAGTAAACATTTTTAATTCTATATCTTAGAAAGTTTAGAAATCCTTTGTTTGACAAGTAATAATCTAGGGGAACTTAACCATTATAATTTAAGTGACTAGAGATGACAGTTGTTCCTGTGGATAATCCATAGAATACGTTAAGGATTTCTCTTGACAGAAGTGTGTCCAACGTTGTATAGATCAATTCAAAATGTTCGCCTGAGTTTTAATTTGCTGAGAAGGCCCTTCCAATATATTATCTAGAATCCTTTGTGAAGAATTTTTACAAAAGCACAATCTGCCGCTTCCAGAAATATTACCAAATCTGTTGAAATCAATCAAATATACCTTCTGAGTGACCGGTACCTTTTTTGACCCCTCGAATAGAACCTGTGGGCATATTCTATGTCATGTTGGTGTTCTTTCTATGGTTGCTTCTGCTTTGTTGTAATGAACCGTTGGTTTTCGTGAAACTTTGCATTTCAATTCAAATTAATTATTTTATTTCCAAATGCAATATAGCATATAGGTTTCGAATATTCACTGTCCAATTTTGTGTCAAACTTTTTTAATTTCTATTCAGTTTGACCATCTGATTAGCTGATAATTGTAACTTAGTAAAAAGTGCTTGCCGGTACAGTAGGTGTGAATTTGGTTTTGCTATAGTTAATTACCCATTGTTGGAAGGTGGTGATTGTATATAACTGGTGTATAGTGTTTACATTCTTTATTCTGCTATGCTAGAGCTTCTGTGTATATTTTTTATTTTCATTATCAAAATGTTTAAAGAACTTTTGAAAATGTTTCAGGTTTCCGTGCACAGTGTATTGAAAATAGGATATTTCCTTAACATTCTGCGGAGATCTAGTTTACAAATTTCGAATGACTAGATTTGTAGACACATTTTCTACTACTTGCAATGTTGACGTTTGTTTTCCTTGATAGTCGGTACGTCTTTTTTCAGTGTCGTTCTTCCTAACATTAGATTTCAGCTTATTGTTGGCTCATTATCAAAACATGCACATCCAGAATTTAAATGAAAAGGGTTCAAAGAACTTTACTTAGAATTTGTGTTTGTCGAAATATACAACATGGGTGTCCTCTGACCATCTTGAATACAAAAATGCAATCTGAATCATGCCTCCGATAAAAATGATATTTATAAGAGGAAGGAGCCAATACTCTATGTGAGTTACCCCGTCCCGAGCCCCAGATCTTGCTCTAAGCTGCTGTCATTAATGGACGCAAGAGAAGAATTAATTTTGAATAGACAAGACTTCAGTAAATCAAAGCTATAGAGCCAAAGTAGGAAACGGCGACAAAAAATGCTAGATGGTTATGATGTACAAAAAAACCATACCTAATAGTAATACAAACTTGTCTTGCCGTAATTTAAAATGTGCGCGTAGTCAAAAAGGGAATTTTTTAAACGTATTCTCCGGACACCTGTTTCGAACAACCCAGTTCTCATCAGCAAGGTAACGTTATAATAGATATATAGAATTAAGCATGTAACCGTATCTTCTTTTGTGGGACGACATTTCCTACTAACTTGTGATTAAGTTGTTTGTTTCATACAGATGAGGTTCAGAATCGACTAGATGAACTAATTTGAGAGAGATATTACGACACTGCACTGTAGAGCATGTTTAGTAATTTTATTCTTCGTCTATTTCCATTCTTGAAACTTTTTTATCTTGGAAAAGAAAATGAATTGATAGGTTCGTTATCGGGTTTAATCTAGTGTTACACAATGTCATGTGAATGAATGTTCTTCAGTTGTTCAAATTCAACTCCTTATTTTAATATGGGATATTTTGAATATTAGGGGCAAAAGTATTTTCATTTAATTATTTTCAGTTACTTTACAGTAATAGTTATCTTTTAAAAATGTATCTCAGCTAGAAATAAAGTGGGCCACTTGGATAATTCCCCGTTAATGTACGGAGATCTGAATAGGCAATGATATCTCAAATGAGAGATTAAACCGAGATTGAATGTTTTCAAGTAGCATTTTGCTCCTTTACACTAGTTTTACTGAACCTTTCTTTGAAGAAACAAAAGAACGACCGAGGGTTTAGTAGCACTTCGCAATTTGTTCCAGGTCCCGTGACGCATCCCAGTCGTTTATGATTAATGAACAAAAGAGGATATAGATTTAGACTTGAAAATAGTCTTAAGTGTTGTCTGTCTGATTGACATTCCGGCTCTTTTATAACAAAAACAAAATTGCACACTGAATCTGTCCAACAATAAATATAATATTTATTAGAGGAAAGAGAAATACTTTGTGCGAGACACTCTCATCCCGAATGCCAGGTCTCGCTACGAAGCAAACGTCCTTAATTGACGCTTTAGAGAAAATGAATCTATGAATTCAGAATAGACCGCGGTAAATCAACATTCAAAGCTAAAATCGAGGGGGTAACAATCACGAAGGTTATGATTAAATTTAGATGTGCGCGCAGTCAAAAAGGAATTTTTAACGTATTATTCTGGAAACGTGTTTCTGAAAATACAGTCAGTCCTCGTCAGCAAAGATTTCGTAAAAATGTATATAGAATTTAATTTTATCAAAATACAGACAGACTGACTGACTTAATAACAGTAAAGAAAGAGCCGAAATATTCATCAATAGCAACAATTTAGAATACAGGTAAGTGTGAAACTGTATAGTCTAAGGTCAATAACTCGAAGATAATTGGCAGAACATTATGACCCAGGAACTTATTCAGTCTGCATAGGGTTTTTTAAATTATATTTATTTATATATTTTTACCGTCTTCTCTACATCATCTCTGCTGACGAAGACTTGATGTTCCGAAACAGCTGTGTAGACGAATACGTTTTATTTTTCGATTTTGTGTACACCTACATTGTTGTAAAGGACATTATATATGTATATAGTATTGTTTTTTTGTTTTTCCTTTAACATCGTGTTCTCTGTCGAATCCCTAACCTTTGTCTTTGCCTTTTTAGTTGTTTATTTTTAATTCATTTTCGTTTGAGCGTCTGTTGATGACGGTGGATTCATAACGAGGCCTGGAATATTATTATACAACGAAAATTGAGTTTTAATCTCTTGTTGAAATTAAATCCATGTGTTCACTGTTTTCAGCATTAACATAATCAAAATCTACGTCAAATATCTAGCTTTACGTCACCAAGTACATGCATGTGGTGTCTTTTGTTCTCTATAATATTTACCTCAACAAATAATTAGAATTTGTTTGTTTTTCGTCTTTTTTACATTTAAGCCTCGTCATAGTTCTTCTGAATGATGCGTTTTAGGACGTAGCCTTTAACATATTGATGTATTTGTTAAAGTTATCACAGTAAAAGGAAATATCCCTACACGTTGATTAGATATTGACTCAATACCGTTCCTGTAACTTTCCGATGATCACCTGATTCCTTGGAGGATTATCAGGACGCGCGTTCTTTTTGTGAGACCGTAGAACTAAACGATTGGAATGAAGTCTCTACCCCATCTTATTACACATAAATTTCCCTTCAATTTCAATAACTGTGCTTCACGTACTCCTACTAATTTTAGCTTGTGTAAATTTTCATATACAAATGTATCTAAACATTCGTTTCGCTTGTTTGGTAGACCACGAAAAAAGTCCCGAGGTACGGAAAGCCTACAAGAATTGGAAATTTTAGAGTAACATTTTTTAATTAAAAAGTATGAAATTATCCCTGGTGAACTGAAGACATATAATGAGAATTGAACCGATATACAAAGTTTCACAGAGTTGCTCCGATCTCTAATTCTGCAGCTTCTGCGATGGACCTTGTTGTATTTATGTGTTAATCATACCATAGGATGGCCATTTATTTGTAAAGTAAAAAGCAATCTTCGAAGCTTAGGTGTGTTGAGTGGCGTGTCGTACTGACCAGACTACTTCCTAGGAGTATTATTTTGTCATCGAGTCAATATAATAGAATAGTTCACATGGATCGAATGATTTACACTTTTAATGTACTTCACAATCCTTTCTTTTTGATATCATGTTTAAAGCTGTAATATTTTCCAAAACGGTACATTTTAATCAACCAAAATCAGCTACAAACGTCAAGTAAATGCCTTAATTAGAACAGAAATAACAGTTGCATGGATATAAAATGTGATGTAATCGAGTAAACAATAGATAGAAATCGGGTATT
>JAUMGZ010009710.1:0-10235 GCA_032359645.1 Pododesmus macrochisma | reverse complement strand
AAACGTTGTAGTGATGTACACAAAGAATTGGCTGCCTTTGAAGCTCCTGAACTTCCAAAAGAAACACCCTGCCTTAATCAAACTGATAGGGTACGTAGTTGACATTTTGATTTTAAACAGCGCATCATCAAATATATTTATTGATCTTGATTATTTACTTCATTTTAGATTGTGATACAAAACTACTACTTTTTTCATGTGCTTCCAGTTCATTCATATGTGAATGGGACACCTAATTGATTTAGTTTTCTCGATTCTTATTGTACGGAGACCGATTGAATGTGGTATATCTTTTTATATGACACTGTCTTTATTTTTGGGTGTCATAAGCAATGGTCATTTGATGTCTAAATACCAAAGCACAATTAAAGATTGTATTTTACAAATTGTTCAGCAACTTTTTGAAATCTAACGGTGGTTTGAAAATAAAACATGAGAAATGTCGCTGTAATGCGTTTGCATGATGGGTAGGGAAGTTTAAAATCCCTCGGTTCTAGATCTACCCAGATTTTACACTATTTGTCAAGATGCATAGTTATTTAAGCAGCTCATGTACCATAATGCAATTGATATCAATTAAAGTTGGAGCAAGAGCGTTTGCTAGTCCCTTCATTTGCACAAAACGCACAGAAGCAATGTTGATATCCGGTGAGAGTCGCTACTGATTGCCACGAGGTATATAATTAAATCTTTTTGATTCTTTTCAGGATTCGGGTGTTGCTTCTACAGTATCGCCAGTAGCTTCCCTGGAAGAACAATCATTACTTCCGTCTGCTAGCAGTCAGAGTACAAATAGCGAGCTCCATGAACTGATATCAGAAGTAGCTACATACACAAAACTTGGCAATGCTAACCAGTCAAGCAGTACTTTAGCATGCAACTCAGAATATTACCAGTTACACTCTGTCAGACAGAAGCAGACTTCAAGTATTGAAGATGCTTTCAACGAAAATATTTCAAAAGCGATGATTCAAAATAACGTTGAAGAAACGATCAATAAAAGTGGGAACGGCGATTCTGCATGCTGTATAACATTACCAAAGTCTTGTTTACGTTTTAAAAAGTCCGTCAAGAATTGTCCAGTCTCGGAAAGAAATACTGGGGGTACAGTGACTGATATTTCTGTTGATACTTATGTTAAAACATTAGATAATAGGCAGGAAGAAGTTGCAGTCGATGAAGACAAGGTTCCCGATTCCAAAGATCAACATTATATGTTACGGGAAATGAACAACGTTAGCCACGAGAATAATGATAATTTTCTTGATCAATCCTCTTTGACAAACGATATTGACCTTGACATTGTACATATGTTTACTGGTAATGACGCCTCCCAGGACATATCTTCGAGTATAGACGTTCCAGAACGTGAAATAGAGGTCCAAGTCAATGTGGATGTGATTCCCAATGGCTACGTTGGCACTGAGTATTTTGGTCATTTTCCGACACAATCCCCTCCAATAATAGATAATGACGTTGAAAATGTGCATTTAATTGTTGGCGACGACGCCTTTCGGGACGCTTCTTTGAATCTAGAAGTTCAAGACAGTGATACAGAAGACACCGAGGACACACAGCTGTATAGAAATAATACAGGGTATACCGTTTTGCCACTCAATAATTTTTTGATGTGAGATATCAGAAATAGATAACAACTTTATCATTGCTTTATACATTTAGTGCTGATGTTTGCGATATTGTGGAAATTTAGAATTGTAATCCACCGTTATCAAACCAGTAGTCCAGTGAACGTTAGGACCTGTTATAATCTAGCGATTTTATTACATATGTTTTCGCATAACAAAGAAAAACAAAGCAAAGCATTTTTGATGTATCGTAGTTTTTTCCTGAGTAAACAATTCATGATGGTCATCGCAATAGCATAATTATTAGGAATCGTGTCTAATTGCGTTTGATCATAGACACAGGAAAACCAAGATAAACGTGGAGTAGTTTTATCAAAGTGTCAAAGCGTCCGTTGAAGGGAAATGACTCATATCTAGTCCTGGAGTCATGGGCGCAATCAAATGGTTTTCCTTATTTGTACTTCTATTTCGTTGTAATGACTATGTATAAAAGCTTCAGCCTGTTCTACTTCTATTCTGGTGAAAATCAAAACGCCCACATCGCGTGTTTGCAGTTACATTTATAGTTATTCAGACTAGTTTATCTCATACAATAACTCTTAAAATAACATCTTTTCGGATTACTTAATCGCAGTTATTTTAGTAACTTTTATTCATGCTAGTTTAGCTTTGATGAGAACAATTACAATTTTTCGGATTATTTTATTGCATCTTATAACATTGGCAGTTATTCGATCTAGTTTATCTTAAGTTTTTACAGTAACAGTTATACAATCTTATTGGTCTCGGGCTTTATAGTAACAATTGCAGTTATTTTAACTCGCTTAACTCAGGTTATCACAATAACATTTTAAGGCATTTTATTTGTTTTCATTGAGATATATTTGTATGTTTATGTTAATATGTTTATGGGGCATTATTTTAATTAGCGTGTCATTAAAGTATTTTGTATAATACCATTTACAGTGATAAGGTAAGATAGTTCATACCAAATAATTATAAACTGAGACCGGAGACAGTGAATTATTCCGAATTTTGGTAAATAATGTTATCACTTTTAATTTTGTTTTGAAAATCTCTTTAATTGTTTTATGATCTAAAGTATTTATCAACGTTTTCTGAGGAAGGTGTCGCTTAAGTAGATTTACTGTTTTTATGACGCCACATAACTTGATACATAAGTAGTTTTAGCATACATAGAACCATTACATAATATTATAGTTTGCTTAGAAAAGAATCGTTAACTTAACTTACATGTTGTGTCATGTTTACAATTTAAAGTTGAATCTTTACTAGTAATTTACCGAGTCCGTCGTTTATTCTATTCCTGCTAATTGCTATTATGTAATTTGGAAGTCGTCACATCTTGTGTAGTTAATTCATTTTGTTCTAGATATTGTCAAATGTTAGTATCACATCTGCTAATGTAGATCGAATCGTCCATAACAAGTATAGCATGAAATACATGGACATTTGTTTTAATTGGGCAAGATTAACTTACTTTAAAGTTACTATTTAGACCATACATTCACCATGAATGCCCCTCTTGTAACTTAACGCTAATGCTGCGGCCCTTAATTATAGCCAATTATCGTACGCCCCATTTTCTTACAACCAACCGTCAGTTGCAGATGTGTTACACCACTTCACAACGGTTGAAGACTTTCCGTCGATGAAGGCTTTGATGGAGTCAAGTCTCGACTACCAACAAGACATCCCCTGTACATTTGCATTTGTCGTATTTTCACTTTTTGTTCATTAAATATTATATCTTATCTTCAGGGTGTCTCACACTTTCCTCTTATAGATATTATATTCATTGATGGCATGTTTCAGTTTGCAAATTTGTATTTCTATACATCTCTATGTGATAAAGAAAAAATTTCAGACACATTTGAAGATTGCATAACATGTTAAAGAAATTATTCTAGATATATATAAAGGCCACTTGTTTTTATTTTCAAGTTTTGGTATGGTTGTGACGCATATTTCTGTTATTGAATAATGACATCGGTGAAATTAAGGTTTTTCTTAACGTATTCCTCCCAGGATATAGTCATCTTACTTTATTATTATAGCGGGCAACGTCTAGAGAAAGCACGTTCATCATTGCAAAATTTCACCTTTTCGTCTGTTTATATACATAATAGTTATAATTATACACAATGTACAATGCAATTCAGGTTCTTAATGGTATATTGTGTTTAAATGGTACTATTTAGGGTAACAATGGACGATTGTTATAATCTTAATGGGTTCAATTTTCTTAACCATCGGGCTTTGATAACGCCCCTTATGGTCTCGCCTTTGTTTATGTGATACAGTCTATTCTGAATGTATATACACTTAAGCATCCGTGTATAGGCCTTGAATCTTTGAAGGCATTCATTTCTTTCAGCTCATATAATTGTTTCATGTCAAGTTTCTAAGTTTGAAAAATTTAAAGCAGATGAAAAATATAACAGTATTAAATATAATTTTTTTTATTCATCTAATAGATGTGCCGATGTACTAGCGAACGTATTTTTGGACAACACATTATTTAAGTTTAAACAAATTTGTTTTATTCAAATAGTGAATGCATACATCAATTAACAACAATAATTACGATTGGATTACGTAAAAATACATATACATGTATAGAACATCCACGTCCGTAAAGCAACTTGACTTTTATGTGAGATGCAATTTATCATCAAGAAATGTTGTATGTAACACATTAGGTTGTGAAATCAATCTAAATAAGCTGTTTTACTACACTATCGTTGTGATGTTACATATACATGAACTATATATATAATAAATTGTCATCTATTTGGTTATTAAAAGTAAAATGGGCATTACCTTGTGTTGTTCGAAGCAAAATTGATTTATATTAATTATACAATTTGCGAAGCGATTAAGTGAAACATTGAACCTTTGAGTTTTAAATTGGTTATTTCAAAAACAAAATGAAATTTATAAAGGGAGTTCTCACACTGCGTCATTGTCAACCATATTGGTATACACTCCAGAATTTTTGTAATTAACTCGATAATGATTATATATAGAGAGCGTTCAAACAAACAAATGTTCATATACTAGGTAGAAGGCAATTGACTCTAAACTAATGAAAAACGATCAAAATCGTATTGCATGGAACATTACTTGATATATGAAATATGCTAGATCGCTGATTAATTAACACGGAAATTGTGTGATACATGTACATTTTTGGACTTCTAGTACACCTTTAATCTACTTCACAGAAAGCTGTCCGGAAGACGCACCAGGACTACCTTGAAAAGATAATTATTTAGGACTATTTAAGAAAATTCTAAACGTTAAAAGTCGACATCAGGACAGTAGAGGCGTTTCTCCCCTACTTGCAGAAACTGGCATTATCCACTCTGATTCACCAACCAAGGCTTAAATAGTAAATCGAAAAACAAAGACGATATTCAAGGCCGTAAGACCATGGACGTTGGCAAACAATAAGAAAACTTTTGACGCACACAGAAAAATGAACCAAGTCTAAAATACTCAATGTACAATTCAAGAGCGTTGATACAAGAGAGAAAATGTCCTCCATCCCGGACCTCCGAGAGAGTTCCTTTACTAAGATGTCGCCTATCAGTATCACATACAATGGAGTGCAGAAACTCCTGGAAGGTCTCAAACCTAATAAAGTCGCTGGCTCGAATGCTATTCAATCACGCCTATTTAAGGAGCTCGCCACTACAACTGGACCAGGGCTTGCTGAATGCAGGTGTCGTCTCAGATGACTGAAAAAGACCCATATTGCCTTGATTTCAAGAAAAGGGACCATAAACTAGTCACCAATTACCGTCCAGTTTACTTGACAGGTATCTTTTCTAGATTGTCGGAACACATCATGCACAGCAGTATGATGGTACACATGGATAAGAACCATATTTTTACCGACTTTTAGCATGGCTTTCGGAAGCGCCAAGACTCATCATTTTAAAAACAAGAGGCCCATAGGGCCTTAACGTCCATCTGGTTTAAATCTGCCCGTTAGTTTCAGAGATGTTGTTTAAAGGCATACTGTCAAATGTACTGAACTCCATTCCCAAAGGGATGACATCTACCAAGTTTGGATGAAATTGGTCCAGTAATAATGGACAAGTCAAAAAAGTGAAAAGTTCACATGTTTGCTATAATGTTGAACTTTGTCCCAAAAATCTGTAACCGTTTTTTTACCCCAGGGTCACGCCTTGAACAACTTCTCTACGCCCTTAAGTTGCTACATACCAAAACATTTAACTCTAGGCCTTCTAGTTAAAACACATTTCCCCCTTTTGGTCCCCCAAAGGAGCCCCTGGGGGCCAAGCCCCTTCATTTGAACAATTCTGAATCCCCTTCCCCTATGAAGGGACTAAAAAACAGAATCCTCTCTCCTACATTTGCTATAGTACAATGAAATGATTTTTATCCAATGTGTAACCTGTTTTAGACCCAGGGTCACCCTTTGAACTAACTTCTACGTGTCCACTTTTACTACAGTTTACTACAAATACAAACATTAAGCTTTAAGATCTACATACACTTAATAAGGAAAGAATTCTGAAGAAAAAAATCTTTTTTAGTCCCTTTAGCATCTCTTGGAGACAATTGCAAGCTGCATCAAAACAACAAATTTGTTATCATTTACATATATTCAACATAGTGGGAAATGTTAATTCCAGTAACGTATTACTTTTACAGTTATATTTCCATATATAACTTCTATTACTTCTCAACATAAGCTGTCATTTTGTGGAGGCACAACAATACAAATATGTATATAGTCCAGCCAAATTCAACAAGATGCCCATTGAACCTTAACGTCCATCTTGATCAAATAGGCCTATCAGTAAATGTTTGGCATTTGAATACTTTTGACCCTAGGGTCATGCCTGAAGAAAGTTGGTTCTCCATGCCCTAAAATTACTACATACCAATAATAAAGCATTAAGCCTTCTAGTTTATAAGATTTTTGAAATGTTGCCCTTTTGAGCCCCATCATTTAAACAAACCTGAACCCCCTTCAGACTTTTGGCCCCATAGTGGCGCCCCTTTATTTGATCCAATCTGAAATCCTTTTCCCTATGGATACTTCCTACCAAGTTAAGATAAAATTTGTCCAGTGGTTTAGGAGAAGAAATCGAAAAATGTGAAGTTTACAATGGATGGATGGGTGATGGGATTTCTATGAGAAAATTCCACCTTGAACCTTTTATCTAGATGAACTAACAAGAGGCCCAATGGGCCTTGATACGCTAACCTGAAGCTTCAAGTCTTCTAGTCAATTTAACTAAATGTATGCCCCTAAAATATGATCATATCCCATCATTTGAATATCCTCTGTGTCAAATTTTATTTCAAATTGTGTGGTTGTTATAGTTACAAGCATCAAACTCTAGGCTTTATAGTTTATTTGAAGACTTTTGAATTTTGTCAAATTTTCCCCCTTTTGGCTTTCTAGTTGCACCCCTACTGGTGCCCCAGTAGGGCCACGCCAACTCATTTGAACTAATCTGAATCCACATCTCCTAGGGATGCTCCATTCCAAGTTTGGTTAAAAAATTGAAATTTTGTAAAACTTTGCCCCTTTTGGCCCCCTAGTGGCTGTGCCCCATCATTTGAACAAATCTGAATCCCCATCCCAAGGGATGCTCCATACATGGTTTGATAGAAATTGGCCTAGTGGTTTTTGAGAAGAAGTTGAAAAATTAATATATTTGCCATAGTGTTGAACTTTGACCCCAAAAAGCGTAATCTATATTTTTGACCTAAGAGTCATGCCTTGTTCAATCTGATTGTCCATGCCCCAACATTACTACATATGCAAGCATTAAACTCTAGGTCTCACTGGTCTTCTAGTTTATTAAAAGATTATTTGAAATTTTGACAAATTTTCCCCCTATAGGCCCCCTTGTAGTGCCCACTTATTTGAACAAATCTGAATCCCTATTCCCTGGGAATGCTCCATACAACGTTTGATTGAAATTAACCCAGTGATTTTGGAGAAGTGGAAAATGTGAAAAATTAATGTATTTGCTATAGTGTTGAACTTTGACCCCAAAACGTGCAACCTATTTTTGACCCCAAGGTCACAAACTTGATTGTCCATGCCCCAATGTTACTACATATGCTAGCATGAAGATGCAACAATTTTGTGAGTGCAAACTCTTCAAAAACCACAAAACAGGTCTTAATGTAACTTGGCATATAGCTAGATCATGACCTGAAAGAGTGCATAAAGGCTTGAAATTTATATTGTTCTACGCATAATTTATTATCCCTATACAATCCAATTAGTTGATTTTTATGAACTCAACTCCTAAAGAAGAGGCCCATTGGCCTTAACGTCAATCTTAATCCCCTTTCCCTTATGGTTTTTTAGGAGAAGTCAAAAGTGTGAAAAGAAGTCGAAAATGTGAAAAATAAACATATTTGCTATGGTGTTGAACTTTGACCCCAAAATACTTAACTTTTTCTTACACCAGGGCATGTCTTGAACACCATACATTAAGGATATTACCAAAACATATGCAAGCATTAAGTCCTAGGCCTTCTAGGGTTTTTTTTTTGAAGATTTGTAAAATTTTCCCCATTTTGGCCCCCAATCGGCACCCTCTCAAGGCGGAGCTCCATCATTTGAACAAATCTGAATCTCCTTTCGGTAAGAATGCTTCCTGCCATGTTTGGTTGAATTTGGTCCAGCAGTTTTGGAGATGAAGTTTAAAAGTTGAAAAGTTGATGACAGGCGATTGACGGCGATAGATGGGAATGGTATGAGAGAACTCCACTTGGCACCAAAACACATTTTATAATAATTATAACATCCTCAAATGATAAAATAACAAATGTAGAAGCGTACTTTATACTTAATTCTCTACATAAAAGTCTTTTGGTGTACGTACTCATTTAATGTATAAATCGTCATCTGTCTGAAATGTTTCTGCTTTGCCCTTTCATTTTCAATCTTACATAAATACTGCACCTTCAAAACGCTCCATTATTGTGTTCTATCTCCCCAAACAAACACACCCCCACACTTTTTTCACTTCCTTTTGTTTTGAAATCTCTTGTTTTTTCTTGAAATCCAGTGCAACAAAAATGTTTCCAAAAAACAAATTCTTTTTGATTGTTAAGAGAAATCCTGCTTCCATAGAAACTCCTGATGATATTTGTTGCCATGGTCACAATTGGCACTGCATGTATAGATAACCAATGTTCCCCAATCAAGACTGCTTTCCAGTCGGTCTACGTCTAAACTGCTCAAGAGCTGTGGCATCACCTTGGAAGAATATATATGGAAATTACCATGAAAAACACTTTTGCCATGATGCATGAAATTAAAATTCATCATAAAAGAAGCTAAATTGGCAAAATAGGAATGTTCCTTATTTGTTTTGTTTCAAATTAACATTATATGTCCACAAATTAGTTTTAAGCCTTGTGTGTCTTTTATCAGTAACCCTTTTATCACCAGTCCTTCTGTATCATCTATAGTAGTAACAAATCCACCATCAGCAGCATGCATTTGCATGTTAATCATTTGAAAAAAGTAAGCTTTATATTCAGGGAATCTAGTCACCACATTGTTCTTGGACACACAAACTTAACATTGAAGATTACAATAATGAGCTAGTCAATATATACATGTTATTCAAGTTCCTCACACATAAAAGTTAGTTTAATTCTAGATGGACTTAAAACTTATTCCTCACACTGAATACAAAATTTAAAAACAGTAAGAAAATGGTGTTTGTTTTATTAGGGTTTCACGTTAATTTAACATAAGAACATACTTTGATAACCTGTCTAATTAAGGAATCTGTGATACATTTCTAGCATTCAGAAGTATGATTCTCTGTCTGTTGAAAAATTAAGAATTCAAATAAATTGAAAGAAAATGTTGGCATTTAAATTTACTTTTAGTTGTTAATAGTAGTATTTTTTTTTGCATGTTGATATGCATGGGTTGTCCTAAAAATACAAGTTTAGTTTAAACAGCTACAATGTTTAATTTACATGAATATATAAATTTTATATCCTATGATTATCATACCTGGAACTCAAATCGTCGTTTGGCGCCACACTGACATGGTGGTATGTCATCTTCGGTAGGTAAACCTTCATTGGAGACCCACAATGGTGAGTCTCCTATCTGGTACCGTAATACCTGATAAAGACAGAAACTCAATTAATAAAAAAGAACTGCATCAATCTTATTTACGTTTTCTTTGTTTTATTGGGGTTTATCGTCCTTCAATTGATGTATATAGATCATATCAAGACAATGTCTGCTTGTAACATTGCGCACTGAAGGTGACCTTATAGTGCTGTCTCACTGAAAATCATACTGCAGTTACAAAGTCCTAACTCCAAGCCAACGAAATGCTGAGCGCTAAGCAGGGAGCGAGAAGATTACCTTATTTCAGACTTGGGGCCAATTACATTGCAATGTAATCGATTAGAATTACAATTACATTGCAATGTAATCATTACAATTACAATTACAATTACTTTTTTTTTTTAATGTAATCGATTACATTACAATTACTTTGAAATGTAATCGATAACATTACAATTACTTTTGCTTGAAGAACTCAAGTGACAAATGAAAACAAATTTGAGGAATAAAAATGGTACCAACAA
>JAUMGZ010009699.1:0-10236 GCA_032359645.1 Pododesmus macrochisma | reverse complement strand
TATAATACGTGAGAAAACGGTCAAGTTGTTGTATAAAACGTGCGATAATGGTCAAGTTGTTGCATAATACGTGCGATAACGGTCAAGTTGTTGTTTAATACGTGAGTGAACGGTCATGTTGTTGTATTATACGTACGATACCAGTCAAGTTGTTGTATAAAACGTGTGATACCGGTACAGTAGTTGTACAATATGTGAGATACCGGTCCAGTTGTTGTATTATATGTGCGATAACAGCATGAACGGAAACAATTAACATAATGAAATTACAGGAAGAGAAACAGCAGGAACAGGAAAAATACAATCATAAGAAGACAACAAGAAACAAAACGGCAGTAGAAACAGGAGAATACCACAGTGATAAGACAGGAGTGGAAGCAAACACTGTAGAACTACCACCATGACAAGGCCAGTGGCATGAACAAGGAAAAAATGCTATACTGATACGACATGGAGAAAAGCTGCTAGAACGGTTGGAAAACCACAATCACTAGTGGATACAGATTTATCTTATGAAAAACTACTATATTTCTACTGAAAAACATGTACAGATGTGTGTGTTGTGGCCCCCGCTCTGAACTGGCAATCGACAGATTAGGATAGAAACATCATCAGGAGCGGGAAAAGAACAAAGATGACAAAACAAGGTAAGAAGCAGCTTCAAACTGTCCTCTTATTATCTAAACAAGAGGCCCATTGGGCCTCAACGTCCATCTGGTTTAAATGGGCCTATATGTAAATTTTTGGCTTTGGCCGTAGGGTTATGCCTTCAAAAAAATTGGTTCTCCGTGCCCTAAAATTTGTTTAAACCAAAGCATTAAGCCTTTTAGTTTATAAGAAGATTTTTGAAATGTTATCAAATGTTCCCCATTTGGGCCCCTAAGTTACCCTCCCTAGGCACTGAGCCCCGTCATTTGAACAAATCGGAACCCCCTTCCACTAAAGATGACATCTACCAAGATTGGGTGAGATTAATCCAGTAGTCTTGGATAAGAAGTCGAAAATGTGAAAAATTATCATATTTGCTAAATATATATAGTGTTGAACTTTGACCTCAAAATGTGCAACATTTTTTACCCGAGGGTCACGCCTGAAACAAACTTAGTTCTCAGTGCTCTAAAGTTACTATAAACCAAAGCATTAGGCTCCAGGCCATCTAGTTTATAAAAAGATTTTTGAAATTTTGTCAAATTTTTGGACCGCAAAGTGGCGCCCCTAGGAGCCTTGCCCTATCATGTGTACAAATCTGAATCCCCTTCGCCTAGGGATACTTCATACTAAGTTTGGATCAAATTGGTCCAGTAATTTTGGTCAAGAAGTCAAATTGTGAAAAGTTAACATATTTGCTATAGTGTTGAACTTTGACCCCAAAAAGCGTAATCTATGTTTGACCCCAGGGTCACGTCTTAAACAAAGTTGGTTATTCATGCCCTAAAGTTGCTACATACCAAAACATTAAGCTCTAGGCCTTCAAGTTATAAGAAGAAGATTGTTGAAGTTTTGTCAAATTTTCCCCCTTTTTGCCCCCTTGTGGCGCCCCTGGGGGCCGAACCCCTTCATTTGAACAAATCTAAATCCCCTTCCCCTCGGATTACTTCCTATCAAGTTTAGATGAAATTGGTCCAGTGGTTTAGGCGAAGAAGTCGAAAATGTGAAAAGTTAACAACGGATGGACGGTCGACGGACGATGGACGATGGTCGGGATTTGTATGAGAAAAGTCCACCTTGGACCTTTGGTCCAGATGGACTAAAAGCGAACAATGAAACATGATTGACATGCCATATAGAGAAGCAACAACAGGAACAACAAAACTACCGCAGTGTATGGACAGCGAGAGCAGCAACAACAGGATGGAAGGAACACCACAGTGTGTGGACAGGGAGCGCGGCAACAACAGGAACGGCAGAACGATCACAGTGTGTGGACAGGGAGAATGGAAACAACAGGAATGGAAGGAATACCACAATTTGTAAACAGGGTGAGCGGCAACAACAAGAATGGGAAGAACAGCACAGTGTGTGGACAAATAGACCGGCAACAACGTGAATGGGAGGAATACCACAGAGTGTGAACAGGGAGAATGGAAGGAATACTAAAGTGTGTGGACGTAGAGAGCGGCAACAACAGGAATGGGTGGAATACCGCAGAGTGTGGACAGGGAGAGAGAGCGCGGCAACAACAGGAACGGGTGGAATACCGCAGAGTGTGGACAGAGATAGAGCGGCAACAACAGGAACGGCAGAACTATCACAGGGTGTGGACAGAGAGGGTGGCAACAACAGGAATGGGAGGAATACCGTAGTAGGTGGACAGGGAGAATGGAAACAACAGGAATGGAAGGAATACTACAATTTGTTAACAGGGTGAGCGGCAACAACAAGAATGGGAGGAACAGCACAGTGTGTGGACAAAGAGAGCGGCAACCACGTGAATGGGAGGAATACCACAATGTGTGAACAAGGAGAATGAAAGGAATACCAAAGTGTGTGGACGTAGAGAGCGGAAACAACAGGAATGGGTGGAATACCGCAGAGTGTGGACAGAGAGAGAGAGAGAGAGCGGCAACAACAGGAACGGCAGAACTATCACAGGGTGTGGACAGAGAGAGCGGCATCAACGAGAATGGGAGAAATACCACAGTGTGTGAACAGCGAGAATGGAGACAACAGGAAAAGAAGGAATACCGCAGTGTGTGGACAGAGAGTGGGGCAACAACAGGAACGCGAGGAACACCACAGTATGTGGACAGGGAGAATGGAGACAACAGGAATAGAAGGAATACCGCAGTGTGTGGACAGGGTGAGCGGCGACAACGGGGATGGGAGGAATATCATAGTATGTGAAGAGAGAGAGCGGCAAAAATGGGAATGGGAGGAATACCACAGTGTGTGGATAGGGTGAGCGGCAACAACAGGAACGGCAGAACTATCACAGTATGTGGACAGAGAGAGCGGCAACAACGGAAATGGGAATACCACAGTATGTGGAAAGAGAGAGAGTGGCAACAACTGAAATGGGAGGAATACCACAGTGCGTGGACAGAGAGAGCGGCAACAACAGGAATGGGAGGAAAACCACAGTGTGTGGACAGAGAGGGTGGCAACAAAAGGAATAGGAGGAATACCACACTGTGTGGACAGAGAAGGTGGCAACAAAAGGAATGGGAGGAGTACCATAATAACATGGATAAACAGTAGTAGGAACGGGCGAAGGCTACACGGACTACACAGGAACATGAGAAATACCAAGTCAGGACAAGTAATTATGCAGAAAGGGAACAAAGCCACAATAACCAGACAGTGGTTGAATCAGCAGCAGCAGGAGCGAGGGAAAAGCCACGGAAAGGGGGACGTGAGAAATAACACAATAATACGACAGGTAGATAAGCGGCAGCAGGAACGAGAAAATACCACCATGACAGGACAGCGAGAGAAGCAGAAGTATGGGATGGAAGTAATAACACAATAATACGACAGGTAGATTAGCGGTAGCAGAAACGGGAAAATGCCACCATGACAGGACAGGGAGAGACGCAGCTACAAATACAAAAACAAAAATCAAAGCCAAGGCTAAGAAGAATGGTGCATCCATATTTTAGTGTTTCCGCCAACTCTTTTCGAACTGACAGAAGTCATTCCCACAGAAAGGGGAAAACGACTTAATTATATCGCACGTGGCTTGTATTTAGATTATAAATGGAAATGTGTAATAAGTAACTACTTTTGGAAATGGTGTTAAGCTTAATTGTTTATCAACTATGCACTTTACAAATACATGTATATTAGTTTCTGCTAACATTTCTTATGTAATGTTGTCCTGCGGGTAAAGTAAATTTACAACTCAAAGACAGGCATGCTTAGTTGCTTAGTTTGATATAAGGATTGTTTCCAATGCAATATGTGTTGTCTTATTGATAGTTTGTCATGTCTATACATTATATATATCACTGACAACACAATCCCGCTTTATACATAATTTTTAAAATCCAAATATTTAACAAATAAAATATTTCAAACTTCGCATCATTTTAGTTCTTTTAACCTTTGTTTATAGAATACCTTGTTAAAACTTAATAATCAACCTTCAAAAAAGATTTTGTGCTACCCATCGTGGTACTTCCTACGTGTTTCTTGCCTATTTACATTCCATACTTTAGCTAACAAACAATTTGTCCGGCGTTTATCAGGGAGCTACATGCACTTCAATGCAATATCTAAATCATTGTGTTAAAATATGCACGTACGTTTACATAGAACAGAATGAAGGTTTCTTTGAATCGCGAGAATATTATTCTTGACAGGAAATATTTCATGTTTCTGGATCATTGTTCACACTCCTCACCAAAGGCTCTGGGAGTTCAGCATTTTGTATGAAAATTATCGCGGAGACAGAATTTCCCGCCAAAGTATTTCTCCAGAGACGAGTTTCCTGATATCTAGTTAGATTTAGAAGTGATTCTTTATTAGAAATAATAAATGACATTTATTTTGCCGTGATATTTATTGTGTATAATTAGGGGTGTAATGTACAACAGTGTGTGGAGTTACTACAAAGGCTGCTGCAGCATCCCGCGGCTAATTGAGATATCGCATTAGCACAGCAAATAATATGCAACACATAAAACGGGCGGTGTTCATCTGAAGTTGAGAGAAATTGTAAATTCGAATTTATTACCTAATAATTCAAACACATTAATTCACAGACATTTTTCTGCTTGATTCTTCTACCAAGCACCTATTGTAGCTTCAACCCATGTTTAACAGTAGACAAGCAACTCAGGGATGATGATAGTGTACAAGTATATAAATTCTATTGAAAAGTTGTTTGTTTGTTTGTTTGTTTGATTTATCGGGGTTTAACGCACCTGCAACATGTGTCTATAGTATATCGAAGCGGTATCTGCTTGTAACAATGTGTATTGCTAGCAACTTTATAGTGCTGAATCACTGAAATACCACACTGCAGACTTATCGACGAGATACTTCACGTGATTTCATTGTCCTTACACCGAGCTAACCAGTCCTTCATCTACCCGGAAGTGCTAAGCGCTCAACAGGGAGTGAGAAGATATCAAACATTAACGTTGTATGTGTGACGCGGTCGGAGACCGAACCTGCGACTTTCCGCCATGAAGAGAACGCTCAACCACTTCGCTACCACGGCGGTGTATAAGAGTTGTTCATTACTACCGACGTTTATAACATGAGAACGGTTGGGTAGACCTTTATCCATTCCGAAATGGGACAAAAATCACGGGACATATATCGAATTTTCGACTGACAAAAAAAAACGAAAATATATAGAATCTTCTTTGCACAAACACACAAACGGAAGCAAAATTTAACCGATATTATCGATTCTGTAAACATTTTTTTAAAAGGACATAAATAAGTAGGACAAATATCATATTGGCAAACACGTATCAAAATACTAAGACAAATATTCCTCCACATTTGTCACTTTCACAATTCAGAAGAGTCACGTGACTTAAGATATCATTCTAAACATCAGGATCTTCCACTCCACCCGGTCGCCTTGGCTCCCTCTCCATACCGGTCCCCTTGGCTACCTTTCCATACCGCTCCCCTTGGATACCTCTCCATACCGACCCTCTTGGCTCCCTTTCCATACCGCTCCCCTTGGATCCCTCTCCATACCGACCCTCTTGGCTCCCTTTCCATACCGCTCCCTTGGATCCCTCTCCATACCGACCCTCTTGGCTCCCTTTCCATACCGCTCCCCTTGGATCCCTCTCCATACCGACCCTCTTGGCTCCCTTTCCATACCGCTCCCCTTGGCTCTCTCTCCGTACCGGTCCACTTGACTCCCTTTCCATACCGACCCCCTTGGATCCCTCTCCATACCGGTCCCATTGCCTCCCAGAAACATTATGCTCCTAAACTCAGTTACAGTGAACTTTTCTTCGGGAAATAACCCAATCTCTGTGCATGCATGGGTACTTTGTCATTTTATTTTGTTCATTGTCCATAACGTACTTACCGGTCATTTATGAGTTATGGATTCACACTGGCCTGTATACTAAGTTGCTGTTTGTCTGGTAGATATGTCGGCTCTTTTGGTAAATAAATAATTGCGACTGTTTGTTTGTTGATCATATCAAATTAAAACCTTTTATAAATGTGTTCTTTTTTATTTTGAACAAATGGGGAATTCGTTCTCTTAGTTTATGAACAAAATTATCCGCAACATTAAAAGCTGATATAATCTTTTTGTAAAATTCAGATTCGTAATTGTTATAGACACATTCACTCTGAAAATGAAGTACGCATAAATAATGGTGATCGAATTGAGCACACTGCAGTAAAGTGTTGAAATCTTTATTAGTTCAAAATTGAGATATAACTTTAATAATTGGTCCTTTGTCTCGTCATAGCTACTTACGGGCACCTCAGCACTAGACAAATTAAACAAATAAATTGACACTTGGACTTTAAAGTGTTTTAATATGTTAAAGTTTGACACGTTTTCTACACAGGTGACGAATTTCTCACTTCCTTATCACTAAACACTTGTCTCAAGGTAAAGGCAAACACAATCCGACCAGATAGGTCAATCCTTCCCAGACGTAAATACACAAACAAAACATTATCAATAAATAAACCCAACAAGTGTGGAAGACATCGAATACACAATAAAGAGCCATACACAATGTCAAAGAAAAAACAATAACGTTTTTTTTTTTTTTTTTTAATGAAGTCTAGATAGGAAGATGTCGTTGTCTTCTTCTGACATTGCTATCACCGCTTCAATTATGTATTCGTTTTTGTTTTTTTTTTTTAAATTAACATTTAAATGATTTAATCAACAATTTCATTAATTAACAAGTTTATATTACTTGCTTATAATACCCAGTTACACGTACATCAAATTATATACGTACATATTCATTTAATTTACAATCGAAAAAACCCAAAATAAAGTTCTTTTCTACATTGTCGCTTAATCACACGTTAAGATGTCACCATTTGTACAGCTTCTACGAAGAAACTCATTACACAATACACATTGGAATCCATATAGGAAAGAATCTTCATATATGTATACTCCACTGCAGTAGAGGTTTGTTTTATTTTGCGTTTTCCCACAGATCTCCAAGTGGTTTTCCGTCTCTAAAACAATGCGCTCCAGAGTTTTCGCGACAAAACTGATACCAAAAAAGGGAAGGACACTGTTAATAAAAATAATTGGAACAGCAAAAGTTGTTTGGTCTCATAAGGAGAGATTTTTTCACTTTATTTGGAGAACAAATCATCCGTTTTTATCACAAAATCATTTAATTTTGATTTTCCATATTTAAATTCTGTATTTCAAGAACTGTTTTTAAATACAAACAATTTCTAGATATTTACATTCTTTATTGAAAAACTTGTGTGAGTAATTGGTTTGATTTATGTTAAAAAATTAAATAATATATAACTGTATTAATTCAAGTGCAGTCGGTATTACCCTTTAAGAGGCCTCTTTAGTGGCAAAATCAACAACCAATAACAATCGTTGTAACATTTGCCGGAAGTAATATTCGCAAAATGGCGGGTAAGACGTATTTTGTTTACCTTGCAAATTAGATGTTTTTAGACTACTGTAAAAGGGTACACACTCAATGAAAAGTAAATTATGAATATTTGGTCAGTTAAACCGAACATATTTGTTAACTTTATGCACTTTACGATGCTTTTGTTTTCACTCAATGTGGTCCAGCAACAACACATGACATGACAGCTGATCAGGGAAATGTTTTTGTTGACATAACTTGTCACAAGTTGGTACATCAATACGATGCATTGGTCAGCTGTTCATTATGCTTTCATCTGGTAAATGCAGTAATAACAGAGTAAAAGAGTTTTCAACTAGTGTTATCTGAAACAATGTACATGAGATAACCTTAGAGACCATCAAAATTATCGTCTCAAATAGTACACGTGCAGCTGACATGTAAATATACATGTTATACATGTATATATATCATATATTATATGAAAACACATCTACCTTACCTTCATGTTACTCCTATTAACATTACAGAGCTCCAGTTAAGCTGCGTATTTGCGTAATTACACATTAAAATAATTTAAACATGCATTATAATTGAAAACAGCACATACACATTAGTGAAGTACAGTAGTGCGTACTGAGTACGCAAATTAACTCGTATTCAAAGCATACTCATCGTTTTGTTTGTATGAGTACACAGTCATCCTAACCTGTCATTGTCACATAAGTGCTTAATTGTTTCATCAGTTACAATAAAGCGCTCTGTAGACTAGAATCACAAAGCGAAAGTGATGTAATCAATACCTGCGTGAGTTATACGCTTTTAATTTCACTTATATTAAAGCGCTTAGGAGATTTTGCAGAGGATGTCATCAAAGACGATGAATTTATTTGCTTTTTTGTAAAAAAAGAGAAGGCAAGTGATGTACAATGTATAATATCAAGGCTGGGAAGAAGAAAGAGACGTATTGGCCCAGACAACACCCCAAATCTATTTACTTAAAAAAAAAAATAGATGAAAACACGGCTAGAAGTTTCCAACACATCCACTTACCTTTTCTTGTCAAAAATAAATTATAAATATAAATATTTTCTATTTTGAAAAATCAGCATTTGGTTTTTTCAATCAGCATTGCATCTTGAATATGATGAGTACAGTACTCTTATGTTCTTTTTAAATCATACTTTTCCTTATTTGGCAATTTTACGCTTGAAAATTCCCATTCTATCAAACCCTAGACCCAGTTGAAAAAGATTAGGAAAATCCCTGCATGAGCTGAAACATCTAACTTTCATTTGCATTAATTTGTTTTCATTAATGCATGTTTGAATCTTTTGCAATTAATTAAATTTTCATTTTTTAAACAGATTATGATATGTACGTATAAACATGACCATGGTTTAAATATTTGTTTTATTTTGAACAGATTTCACTTTGATTACATGGACATAGATAGAATATACATGTGAATCAAAATAATTGAAAGATGGCTGCAGAAGAAAGAAGAATGATTCACGGTGTGCAGGTGGTGTTTCCCTGTAAACCCTACCCCTCACAGTTCAGTATGATGGAAAAGGTATAATTATATATTCAGGTCCTTAGTTTCATCAGTTATAAAGAAAAATGTTTCATCATATTTCAGAATTTTGCTTGATTATTAATTGACATGTTTTCTGTGATAAAATTATGAGCTCAAACACCAAAGTCTTAAGTTTAAATTTAGAAATATTAAACTCATAGATCCTGTATAGTATATATATACTGTACATTGTTTTAATGTATATTTACATAGAAAAGAAATGATACAATGATGATTCATGTACACGATTTACATGAGTGATCAGCATCATATGTATATTGTAGGTCATTAAAGGGATAGAGAGAAGACAGAACTGTTTACTAGAAAGTCCAACAGGCAGTGGTAAAAGTTTAGCACTATTGTGCTCAGCTCTGGCATGGCAAACTGCAGAATATGGTAAGTTACTTATATCGAGATGAACAGGAAATGTATTGGTATCATTTTGTCTGTTTTCATTTTATGATAGAATATGAAAGAGATTCTGTCTATGTAATTATGTCTGTATTATGCATTATGATACAGTTGGAAGACTGGTAAAGTTTGTTGGGACTTTGTAAATATTTTCCATCAATCTAAATTAATAAAGGACATCTTAATGAGAAAGCTGTTGACATGCATCTGTTCCCAACAGACTAAAAATACTTTTACTTTCATATTTCAAATCTTTATATCTCTCTTATATTAGATTGTGCCTAATAAGAATTTGTCCTACTAGAAGAGTATAAAATGTTATCAGTGGGCACTGGCTTGACTATATGTTTTACTTTGAAGTACAATTCTTTAATTTGTGTTTATATTTATCAGAAAAAAAAGACAAAGAAGAGAAAGTCAACAACTCAGGAAAAGGTAGATACCATCGCACATATATACTGGCTTAAATGGATCAATTAAAAATTTAAGGGACAAACATGTGTATTTTAATACCCCTTCAAAAAATTGTTGCCCTTTTGTATGTTGATACCTTGTCCTTTTGTCTGTTCCAAATTCGTCCTCTTGTCTACTGTTAACTAGTCCTCTTGTCAGGTCATAGCTAATACTCTTATGTGTTCATAACTAGTCCCTTTGTCTGCCTATACGTAATCCTTGCAACTGTTCATAACTCATCCTCTTGTCTTTTCATAACTAGTCCAACAATGAGGGATT